>BQNB010029654.1:28211-55569 GCA_026074375.1 Tanacetum coccineum
AAAATACCCAGGGAGTTTTACTATTTTTTGTGACATTGACCAATTACATATTAATAATGCGTTAGCAGACCTAGGAGCTAGTATTAGCTTGATCCCATATACGATGTATAAAAAACTTGGTTTGGGGGGAACTAAAAGCTACTAGAATAAGTTTGGATCTTGCAGATAGGTCAATCTAATACCCAAGGGGAATCGTTGAAAATGTGCTCATCAAAGTTGATAAATTCGTCCTTCCAATAGACTTCGTTATCTTAGATATGCCCGAAGACTCTAGAGTTACTATAATCTTAGGAAGACCAATTTTGGCAACTGCTCGAGCTATGATAGACGTGTTTAATAAAAAGATAACGCTGAAGGTAGGAGACGATGAAGTAATCTTCGACATGGACCAATCAATTAAGAGATCACCAACCGAAGATGATGAATGCTACGGGGTTGATGACTTGGACGACGCAATCAACGTAGAAGCCTAGGAATTACTGGCAAACGATATGACTGATTTGTTTTTATTAAGAGGGCTGGAGAAATAAATTGAACAATCTAACCTTAAAAGTTTTGAATGTGAAGCTACCGACACTAATTCAATACGGCATATGGAAGCCGTCAATACGCCGTATTCAGTTGCGCAAGAAATAGTAGAACCCAACAAAGTTGAGAGGGAACAACTTTATTCGGCTAGCGCTAACGAAATCGATGAGAAGAAACCTGAGCTAAAAATTTTGCCTCAACACTTAGAATACGCATACCTGCATGGAGACAAATCTTTTCCCATAATTATCTCATCTAAATTGTCCGAAAGGGAGAAAATGTTACTTTTGCAAGTATTGGAGAAACGTAAGGGGGCAATTGCTTGGAAAATATCAGACATCAAGGGAATCAGTCTGTCATACTGCACACACAAGATTCTAATGGAAGATGACTAAAACCAATCATTCAACCCCAAAGGCGTTTAAATCCTAAAGTCCAAGACGTGGTGAAAAATGAGATTGTGAATCTACTTGATTCGGGGCTGATTTATCTAATCTTGGGTAGTCCGTAGGTCAGCCCTATCCACGTGGTTCTAAAGAAAGGAGGAATGATTGTGGTTTTGAATGAAATTAATGAGTTAATTCCGTCTCGCACAGTTACAGGATGACGAGTGTGCGTCGACTATTGTAAACTTAATGATGCAACTCGAAAGGATTATTTCCCTCTTCCCTTTATTGATCAAATGTTAGAGTGTTTATGTGGAAATGAATACTATTGTTTTCTTTATGGTTTTTCAGGAATATTCCAAATTCCGATTGCACTCGAAGATCAAGAGAAAACAACATTCACTTGTCCTTATGGGACCTTTGCTTACTGATGAATGCCGTTTGGATTATGCAACACACCAACTACTTTTCAAAGATGCTTGACGGCAATTTTCCACGACATGGTGGAAGACTTTATGGAAGTATTCATGGACGGATTCTCGGTATTTGGTAACTCTTTTGATTGTTGTCTAGCTAATTTAGATAGGATGCTTTCTAGATGTGAAGAAACCAACCTTGTGCTGAATTGGGAAAAATGTCATTTTATAGTAAAAGAAGGGATTGTTTTAGGACACAAAATCTCTAGGGTTGGGATTGAGGTTGATAGAGCAAATATCGATGTGATAGCTAAATTTCCATACCCAACAAACATAAAAGGGGTGAGAAGCTTTCTAGGGCATGCTGGATTTTACTGAAGGTTTATAAAAGACTTTTCCATGATTTCTAAACCAATGACCCAGCTTTTAATGAAAGACGCAAAGTTTGATTTTTTTGATGATTGCAAAAAGGCATTTAACATTTTAAAATAAAAACTAACCACTGCGCCTATCATAATATCTCCTAATTGGAATGTGCCCTTTAAATTAATGTGTGACGCTAGTGACTTCGCTGTTGGAGTTGTGTTAGGACAACGAATAGATGGGAAATTTAAACCGATCTATTATGCCAGCAAAACTCTAAATAATGCCCAAGAGCATTACACCACCACTGAAAAAGAACTTTTTGCAGTTGTTTTCTCTTTTAATAAGTTTCGCCCATATCTTATCTTATCAAAAACCATAGTCTATACTGATCATCCAGCTTTGAAGTATTTGTTTAGCAAACAGGATGTCAAACCAAGGCTTATAAGGTGAGTACTGCTTCTTCAAGGGTTTGATATTGATATTAAGGATAAAAAGGGGCAGAAAACTTAGTTGTGGATCATTTGTCGAGACTTGAGAACCCAGACTTGGGAACATTCATGGAAGAGGAAATCGCTGACAAGTTTCCCGACGAACATCTTATGATATTGAAAACCAAGTTAAATGAGGACGAACCATGGTATGCTGATTATGTTAATTATATCGTTGGAAAAATAATGCCTCCAAATTAGGACACCTAAAAAAACGAAGGGGGGAAATAAAAAAAAGGAAATTTTCCTCTCAAGTAAGAATTATTTTTGGGATGAACCATGCATTCAAGCTATGCCCGAAAAAATTTAATAGGCATGCGTTTTTTTGAGAGACTGAAATCCATGAAATCTTGGCACATTGTCATTCTGGACCAATTGGGGGTCATCATAGTGCATCAATTACTGGAAGGAAAGTCTATGAATCAGGATTCTTTTTGGCCTGGCTTCTTTACGAATGCTAAAGATTAGTAATGAAAATGTAATGCATGTCAAAGTATCTAGAAAACAAATCATCATATATGTGAGATGTCTCAGAACAATATTTAGTATGCGATGTGTTTGACATTTGGGGGCTAGACATTTATGGGAACCCTTCCCTTAATCAAGGAAAACAAATATATATTGGTAGGAGTGGATTATGTATCAAAATGGGTCGAACCTCAAGCACTCCCTACAAATGATGCTCGCGTTGTAATTAAGTTTTTAAGAAGGCTATCTGCAAGATTTAGAGCTTTAATTAGTGATCGCGGGGGAACATTTTTTAATCTTACTAGAAAAAGCATTGTAAAAGTTTTATTGGAGTAACACATAAAGGTATCACGGGGCAATATCCCCTCAAACTATGGGGCAGAAACCAAAAGTGACCGGATAGGCTATTAAAGTATTTTGAAGGTCGATTTGGTTATTAATCCAAAGAATTGGTCCGAAAAACTCGACGATGCGTTATGGGCATTCAAAACCGCTTACAAAACACCTACTGGATGCACCCCCTTTAGATTAGTTTATGGAAAAGCTTGTCACTTACCTGTGGAGATCAAACATTAAGCATATTGGGCACTAAAACGATATAATATGGACCTCACAGCTGCAGCAAAGAACCGTTTCATAAAACTTAATGAATTGATGGAATTGAGAGTTGGAGCATACGAAAACACCCGGATCTATAAGGAAAGAACTAAGAAATGGCACGAATCCAGGCTTTGTGGGGATAAGAATTTCAAAGTGTGAGACAAGGTATTGCTATTTAACTCTAGATTTAAGATACATCCGGGTAAGCTCAAATCAAGGTGGTACGGGCCAAATATGGTAAAGACCGTGTATCCGTATGGAACCGTAGAGATCATCGATAGAAACAGAATCAACTTTAAAGTCAACGAACAAAGGTTAAAGAAGTACCATGATGGACTTATTAATGCAAAAGATAAAGAAGTAGTGGAATTCAAAGAAGATACAACGTGAAAGAAGCTGAAGGAACAAGTCTAACTTAAAGACTAGCTGAAAGAAAAGTGCTTCCGAGAGGACATCCAGTGTGATATTATTTTTATCGAGTAGTCTTTCCAGACTCAATTCGATAGACGTATCCGGCTCCATCCATATGACGCATTGATTGTCTGGACGTTATCAGTCCTTTATTTTTATGAACCTTTAAACATTATTATCAGTTCTATCAATACATCATATTCATGCACATGATACGGCGTATTCAACAAACTGACATGTATTTAGATACTTTTTACAAGTTTCTTGATACGGCGTATTCAAGTTTATAAGGTGTATTGGTTTCCTATACAGTTTATTTAGCTTATTAAATTAACCGTAGATACGAGATAGGATTTTGCATGTTTTTCCTATATTTTGCACAGGACCTCGCTGCAAAGAAATTGACGAAGTTAGTGAAGTATCAATCATCTGGAATCCTATGTGTGATTGTAGTCATGCTGGAATACATACGCATTTAAAACACACATCCTTGCTCATAAACTCAACTTGGAGAATCTGCCTGAGTAAATATATCAAGGGACGTTTACTCACTGTAATTTCACTTGTAATTCCCATTTTTCATGTTTTATCTATACAACGAGGACGTTGTATAATTCAAGTGGGGGGATAGTAATTAGAATGTATACTTATCCTATTTTTCACACTAAAATGCTTAAATTATGCTCAAATTAAAAAAAAATCAAGCATACTTTTGTAAGATTACTTGATACATAACCTGCACATAATAACCCTTATTAGGTATTGTGAGGATTTAACCTTATCCATTTCTAAATGTTTACCCAAATTCACCAAAAATATGAGTGTGCCGGTGATGTTGTAGACTTTAGAACTTGGCTTGGTATATCTATTCGAGACCACAATAATGAGTACTATGGATTTAGATGGAGTAACTTGTTTAAATTGGTTTAAATTCTAGGATTGCACCCAAAAAGCTTTATTTGTTGGTTTATTTAACTAACTACAACTGGTTAGTTAAATCCCTATTTAAAACCCTTTGTTTTCTCTGATCTTAAGAGTTAAGATACCCCTAGAAAAAACCTTGTAGAGCATTTCATTTAAGGAATAACACCAACTGTTTATTTTCGTTACACTTTACCCTTAGCCTACCTGTTAGATTAAGTGCATTTATCAGTTGATAGTTGCTTAAGTGTAAACCTATGTATTTTACGATGTCTTGTGTCAATTTTATTATCTTTTGGTACGGGTTAGGAGAAATTTGAAAAATCATTGCAAATGGGAATGTTACTGTATGTCAAAACTCATGTATTTTGTCTACAAACACAATTATTGGTACGTCCGAAGATAATGAAAGAATTATCAAAGGAATTATCTTGAATTATTTTGATACGTAAGATGGAGAAATCTACACCGAGTATTCGGTAGTATGTATTATAGTGAAAAAAAGAAAAAAATCAAAAAAATTAGAAAATCGCAACAAAAAAGAGGAGGAAAGTTTGAAGATAAGCATTTCGTAAAAGCTTAGACCGAATGAATTATATATAAGGGTACAAATTATGTTGATACGTCTTATAATGTCTACGATTAAAGTTTTGTTAAGGTGGTAGATATCGCCACTTGACTTTGTAAAAAGTAATTGTAAAATTATGAGATGATTGGGAAGTTGACCGTTACGGGAACGCCAACCCTATGTTGTTGTTTTTGATCTATGATCAAGACGTTTGTAAATAGTTGTGTCTTAATCATGGTAACGGTAGGGAAAAAAGTGTCTAGAATTATATCTTGGAACCTTAGTTATTTTTTGTAAATTTTATCAACATTTTAATCCCTTTCCTAATAATTAACCAGGGGTTTTAGCGAAATGACGAATCGTGTACGAGGCATGCATGTCTATTCCGTTTGTCGGCATGTATGTTTTTCATGTCTCAGCTGCCTTGTTGGTTTATTACTATTGGTGAAAGTTAAAAGATCCCTACTATATATCATTCTTCATCCTAACCCTTGGTTAAACTCGAATGAGGATGTGATCGAACACACATGTCTATTTTGTCGTTACGGCCATGTATGTGTGCTTCAGCTGCCTTGTTAGTGTGGTAATTTTGGTGAAAGATTGTAGAATGATCATTCCTAAGCCTTATAATAAAACCCATTTACCTTTACAAACTTGTTACTCCTTAGCTCTAGTGGTGAAGATGTGTATCCTTGCCAAGCCTATGATAGAATACTCATCACGACTAAGCAATTGAGCGAATTAGTTACATGTTACCACATAGATTACACTGAGAAATCCAAATATTTTACGAGATTTTACAAAGTAAGACAAACCGTAGAAAATTAAAATCTTTTGCTGATTAATGTAATGTTTCGCTTGGAATATGACAATGTAATGTTTCACTAGAAATGCTTCGCTTGCAATGTTTCACTTGGAATATGATGATGTAATGTTTTGCTTGAAATATGAAAATTGGACAGAGTTTCGTCTTACACAATGATGACATCAAATAACGTCACTTTTATAGCATCATTTATCCCATGTAATTAACCTATTTTGTATAATTATTGCTAAGAATTATTACTTAATCGTTTGTATTTGAGAATTGTAGTAATTATGGAGTACTTGGTGAAAGTTAACTAAAAGGTACGCATTCTGGAGCTTAAACGAAGATATTTAAATATTAGTGTTTTGACAACTAATATACCGTATCCATAAAGGATGATACGGCGTATCTGTGCCTACACTTCACTAAAGACCACGAAGGAAACAAGATCCAATACGCCGTATCCAGGAAGACCAATACGCCGTATTCAAGCCATATGGAAATAAAATATTCTGGAAGATATCAAACGTGGCCCCTACTCCAAGAAATCCCTAATACGCCGTATCGAAGACTTTTGATACGCCGTATCGACCTTTTCCAGACCTTATAAATAGAAAACACAAAAACGAGTTTTAAGTGTGCTAAATCATATTTTTGATACCTAAACCACAAAATCCAATTTTCAGAGGAGAAGAATAGCAGAAGAGGTCTTGCAACGTGATTAATTCCATAGGAAACAACTTGTAATCTCATATACTCTTGTAATCGTTCAGTTTTTGGTATCATTCGTTAACTCAGTTAGTTTACCTTGGCTAAATTATTACTCTTGCATTGATCATGATGTTTGAAGGCTAATACCTTTGGGTATTAGCCATTATTATGAAGATCTTAATGTTTAGTTTGTTTATCTTGATTTCTTAATTTACCGTTGATTGCTTGTTTATGTTTATCAATTTATACTTGTTTACGTGATTAAGTATGCGACCTATCATTCAACTGGGTCTAGTCCTACGTATTTAATGCGCTGCAACTTCAGTGTTGTTTGAGCATAGGCTAAGAGTCCGGGATAGCTCTCTATATTGCAATTTATATATCTAGAATCATACGATCACAAATATTGACCTATCATTGCCTTTACTTTAGTGAGCTTAGTTTAGCCATAAGGTGACCTTGGTATCAACGAGTACGTTCTTATTCCATTGGTAAGGACTCAGACAGTGGACTACTAGTATATAAAGAGCCATTAAGCAGTAAGTGGGTAAAGTCTCCATGAGCTAGGGTTTAACAGATCACCATTGCTTTAACCCCTAAGATAGATTATAATCAGCAAATAAGGATGCTTTATGCGGATGCGTTTAATTGTGACATGATAGAACAAAGACTGGTAGTAAGTTCACCACCATAGTTCGTGAATATGTTACGGAACCAAGCACGCCATCTAAATCAAGAGCAGAATTAAGAAGAGATAGTGTTTACAAAGAGTGTGGAAGTGGAAGGAAAAAGTCTAACTTAAAGACTAGTTGAAACAAAAGTACTTCCCGAGAGACAACCCGGATTGTTATTTATTTTTATCGAGTCTGTCTTCCTAGACATCAATACGGCATATCCGCTCCATACCATACGACGTATTGAATGTCTGGACGTTATTAGTCCTTTATTTTTATGCACTTTAAACATTATTGTCAGTTTTGTTAATACGGCGTATTCATGCACATGATACGGCGTATTTAATAGACTGACCCGTATCTAGATACTTTTTACAGGTTTCTCGATACGACGTATTCCAGTTTATGGATACGGCGTAATGGTTTCCTGTACAGTTTATTTAGTTTAAATTAACCGTAGATACCCGAGATAGGATTTTGCATGTTTTTCATATATTTTGCACAGGACCTCGCTGAAAAAAAATCGACAATGTTGGTGAAGTATCTACAATGTGGAAATCTGGAAGTGTTGGAGTCTTGAAATCTCAAGACGGATGTTCAACACAATCTTGCTCATGAAATCTACATGGAGAATCTACCGAGCAAAATATCAAGGGAGTTTCTCATTCTAATTTTTTTAAATTTTCGTTTTTATTGTTTTATCTATACAAAGAGGACATTGTATAATTCAAGTGGGGGATGATAATTAGAATGTATACTTGTTGTATTTTTCACATCAAAATGCTTAGATTATGCTCAAATTTAAATTTTTTCAAGCATACTTTTGTGAAATTACTTGTTACATAACCCGCACACAATAACCCTTATTATATTGTGGTGGATTTAAACCTTATCCTTCCCAAATGATTTTACCCAAATTCTACACAAATAGTGAGTGATGCCAGTGATGTGTAGACTTTAGAAACTTGGCATGGTATTATCTATTCGAGACCACAAAAAGAGTACTATAGATTTAGATGGAGTAACTTGTTTAAATTGGTACATTTTTAGGATTACACCCAAAACGCCTTTATATGTTGTTTTATTAACTAACTATACTGGTTAGTTAAATCCCCGTATAAACCCTTTGTTTACTCTCATCTTAAGAGTAAGATACCCCTAGAAAAACCAATAGAGCCAATCCTTTAGGAATTACACTAAAAATTTGGAATAAAACAAAAAGAAAAAAAAATAAAAAAAAGGGGGAGGAGTTTTTGGGTATATATATATATTTGTTAAAAAATTATATTTTTATAATATTTACACCAACTATTTGTTTCGTTACACCTTTACACCTTAGCCTACCCTGTTAGATTAAGTCTATTTATCAGTTGCTAGTTGCTTAAAGTGTAAAGTATGTATTTCCCGAGTCTTGTGTCAATTTTCTATCTTGGGTACGTTGGGAAGAAATTTGCACATTGCAAATGGGAATGTATAAAGTAGTCAAAAATCATATATTTTTACTACCAACACAATTATTGGTACGTCGGAAGAATGAAGAATTACCGAAGGAATTATCCGGAGTTATTATGATGGTGAAGATGGTGAAATTACATCGATTTTCGTAGTATAGTATAGTTTTTAAAAAAATCAAAAAAATTAGAAAAATCGCAACAAAAAAGAGACGAGGAAAGTTTGAAGATAATCGTTTCGCAACAGCTTAGACCGAAGAAATTATATGAAGGATCGATTATTTGTTGCTACGTCTTATAATCCAATGATGTAAAGTTTTGTATAAAGTGGTAGATATCGCCACTTTCCTTGTAAAAGTATGTAAAGTATGGGATGATTGGGAAGTTGACCGTTACGGGAACGCCAACTTAGGTTGTTGTTTTTGATCTATGATCAAGACGTTTGTAAATAGTTGTGTCTTAATCATGGTAACGATCAGGAAAAAAATGTGTTTAGCAACTTGTATCTTAGACTTGGTCTATTTGTTTTGTAATTTTTATTTAACAACAATTTATTTACCCTTCTTAATCATTGACCATGGGTTTTACGCGAATGAGGATGTGATCGAGCATGCATGTCTATTCCGTCGTTACGGCCATGTATGCATGTCTCAGCTGCCTTGTCGGTTTATTACTATTGGTAAAAGTTAGAAGATCCATACCCTATATCATTCTTCATCCTAACCCTTGGTTAAACTTGAATGAGGATGTGATCGAACACATATGTCTATTCCGTCGTTACGGCCATGTATGTGTGCTTCAACTGCCTTGTTGGAGTGGTACTTTTGGTGAAAGATTGTAGAATGATCAACCCTAAGCCTTATAATAAAAACCCATTTACCTTTATAAACTTGTTACTCTTTAGCTCTAGTGGTGGAGATGTGTATCCTTGCCAAGCCTATGATAGAATACTCGTCACGACCGAGCAATTGAGCGAATTAGTTACATGATAGATTAGTGGTGTGATTTGAGTGTTTTCATCTTCCTATTTCGTGAGGTGTTTGGTTGTGTACTTGTAATAGATCAAATAAATGCTTAAACAGAAAAATCCTTAGGGATACATTTTTATAAACTTCTAAAGGCTACTTGAGGACAAGTAGGATTCAAGTAGGGGGATATTTGATGACATCAAATAACGTCACTTTTATAGCATCATTTATCCCATGTAATTAACCCATTTTATATAATTATTGCAAAGAATTGTTACTTAATCGTTTGTATTTAAGAATTGCAGTAATTATGGAGTACTTGGTGAAAGTTAACTAAAAGGCACGCATTCTGGAGCTTAAACGAAGATATTTGAAGATTACTGTTCTGACAACCAATACGCCGTATCCATCAAGGAAGATACGACGTATATGTGCCTACAATTCACCAAAGACCAAAAAGGAAACAAGATCCAATACGATGTATCCAGGAAGACCAATACGCCGTATTCAAGCTATATGGAAATAAAATATTCTGAAAGATATCAAACATGGTCCCTACTCCAAGAAATCCTCAATACGCCTTCGATACGCCGTATCGACCTTTTTCCGGACCTTATAAATAGAAAACTCAAAACAAGTTTTAAGTGTGCTAAATCATATTCTCGATACCTAAACCCAAGGTTGCAAAAAGTGCTAGGCGCTAGTCGGGCGGTCAACCACCGCCTAGCTAGTAATCTGTCGAGGCGGCGCCTAGGCGGGGCCTAGGCGGATTGAACTTTTCTATATAAAAATTTTAAAATTATATGTATATTTGATAAATTTTAGCACAAATAGCTAAGTAGGTCTACAAAAGATTGAATATTCGGCTTTAAATGTAAATTAAGGCTTTAAATTAGTTAAATTAGGGTCTTTTATAAGTAAAATCTCATATTTCTATTTCTTTTCTTCTCATCTACAATAATTACATCACAAATTTTATTCATAAACACCATTTAAAAACAAGATCTGACCAATTGAATGAAAAAACCTAATTTAAAATTTTAAAAATCAAGTTGACCCCCGCTGAAACATAGAATAGAATTAACTTAGTTTAGATAACCAAAATATTAATAAATTGAAATATTGTTTCTCGCTCTTAGTGATCGATACCTTACTTACCAGAAACTACCACCGACCGGGTACACTGCCCGTTATAGTGTTGTTTTTGGTTAAGTCGGCAAATATAAATTTAAAACTTGAAATAATAAAATTAACACCACACAACGACACAATCAATCGTATATGTAGCGTCTCAAATTCTTTACTGCAAGGGCTAAAGCTCCTATCTTCAGATTATGCGTCAAAACATGTTCGAAAGGTTCAATAAAATAATTAAACAAGGTGGCAAACGAATATTGAATAAAAAATAGTCAACACATAAAATGTCTGCAATGTCCATGAAGGTATGGATTTATGAAAAACCTTAATGAAAAGATTGAATATATGTACTGATTAGAAGGCAAACGAAAATGAAGAATTAATAAGTCGTACTGATGACCAAAGAAGCATATATCAAGTAACAATACATATCAAGATCAAAAAATAAATTTATACCGATAATCAATGTGAACGGAGGGATCAAATAAATTACTAATCTTCAAAGGAAGTGAAAGCCACTACAAAGAGATCATAATGTGTTTGATATTTCAGGATTAAAGAATCCTAAAAGGAAGATTATATTTTCACGAATGAAGAAACAGACGACCAACAATCAATGCAACCAAAGAATCAATAGATCATAAAAAAATGGTCATAGCACCGCGAGGGGAATAAATAAGAGTATATGAAGAAACAATAAAAGATATCACAAGAATGTAAAATATAAATATTTCAACGACTTAAGAGAGCACGTAAAAGAGCATCCGTACAGATGTAATAACGATCATAAGAATAAATATCAGGAATGATCCGTATAGACAAATTACGAATCAAAGAAGTATAGGGAATCATCTGTACGACTAATCAAGCAAACAAAAGTATCAATTAATCATAATAGTGGAGAGAAATAAGTATAAATGATATTCGTACAAACATAGTAAAAAGAAATGAACGTAAAGAATTATTCGATCAACAAAATGAACATAGAGAATCGTTTGTTGTAACAAATTATGAACCAAAAGACTATAGAGAGTCATCCGGGAAATTAATTGATGCAACGAGAGTATTAATACTAATAGCTGAAAGAGGCACATCTCAAAGAAACAATATGTCAAGGATGCTAAACAAGATAGGTAAATTATCTGTACAAACAATTAATTATTAAAGAGAGTTAATACCAAATGGCTAAAATAAGCACATATTAAGGAAATGGTATATCAAAGATGTTAAAATAGGATATGGAAAGTTAAATTTACGAACAATTAATTATTGAAGGGAGTGGATTATCCATACCATAAAGCGAACAATACATCGAGAGTTTTCAAATAAATGTTTTAAATAAATGATCACCACTAACTACGGTGATCGAGACTCTCTCTTCTGAGTGGGGGCTGCTAGTTGTGTCATACCCAATGATGTTCTAGTCGGCAGGTGTGACCTTCATTATCATGGTCAGTCCCAAGGGTCCTTATGCGTGATTCGTTCTAGGCATCTCGGATCTCATTCCGCTCTAGGTGATAGAGCATGTCAACCAAACGTTAGGCTATGAGTCGCTCGGTAGCTGTCGAACTTAAAAGTTGTCTTCTTGGTGGCATGATTTTCTATCACACCCTATCATAGGCGGAAACACGGGAATGCAACATAATGATCAATCATAACACAAGATACAAAATAGAGAAATCTAAAATGCATAAATGAAAGTGTCATGATGACCATTAACCTTGATAACTTTAAGTGATGACCCATCGAAGAACACAACAAATAGTCGCTTACAAATCCACTTGCCTACGCAGGGGTCCATACAAGTCTTAACATTAATCCTCAAGAAAACAAATCCATAACATACTTCAAAAGCAAGACTTCTCAAACATGATCCATACAGGATATACTTAAATTCTGCTATCACACATCTCAACCTTAACGATCATTCTCTTCACCTGAAAATGATACTCGAAAACGTCAACAATAATGTTGGTGAGCTCATAGGATTGAAGGAAACTCAGTTGTTGTACATATATTTCAAACAGTTGGACAACTATGTTATATGACAGTGAATATATGAAACCAATCACAAACCCATGACTTAGCATCCCTACTAATCATGTACCAAGACCTAGCATCCCCGCTAGTCTTATCACCAGCGTATATCACCGCTCTTAGGGTCGCAACCCCGATGTCTTACCGCACCTAAAGCCTACTAGCAGAAGCTATATATAGGGGGAAGTTCACAAGTCTCACACAGAAGTTCCACACAGAAAGTTCCACACATCATATCGTACCAACACATGTCATTCACATAGCAATCATAAGCACATAAATTGTCCCAAAAACAAAACCACGTTTCGCACAGTTCAAAAAATAGTTCAAAACACATTTGAGTATCATTTTCTCCCCAACGAAAAAGATTTAAAAAGTGGGGCTACGAGAACTCACCTCAAGCAGCAAACTCAATATCACATAAGCAAATGCAAGGGATCGCGGCTCGTACCAGTAACGCCACAGAAATCAAAGAAGGCGCACAAAGGAAGGCAGTAGCAGTAGCTTGATAATTTTTTTTGAGGAATGTAAAATAGTTGGACCTATTATTGAAGGGGGCTCTAACATCATCAAATTCTGTTATTTAACCCCATATTAATTATTAATAAGTAGCACAGAAGGCCACTCGCGCCACCGAATTGGTATATAAGTGGTTATCCTTAGTAGAGTGGTGGTACGACACTACTTATCATACCGCAATGAAAATACCCCCATTTGAATTGAAACCCTCTATCGCTATGCTCCAACAGTTATAACTATGCCCCAGCCTAAAGGTTCCAAAGAGAGTCATCTCTGGGAGTAGTCGATTGTCATACAGATTTTGAAGTACAATCAAGGGCACAAGTTAGAATGAAGCAATATGAGGATCAACATAGAAGTGAGAGGGAATTTTCAGTTTGAGACTGGGTTTTCTTGCGATTCTAGCTAAGCAGGAAGCCAAGCCACTGCCTCTTCATGAATTAGCCTTTGAGTTGTGGCTTCTTGTTCATCTTTCACTATCTGACCTTTCATTTCAAGTTCTCTTCTCTTAGTCTTCCATGACCCATTCCTCTAGAAATGACTTTTTAATAACCTAATTAGAGATCGATTACATGCATCATCGCAGAATCTATTTTCTTGGAAGGAATTAGCTAACTAGCCTAGCTGAAAAGGCATGGCATGAATGGCAGGATGCTAACTCGATTCTCCCTTGCCTCTACGGGATTACTACCTTATATAAAATATATAAAGCACCAAAGGTAAGCAGAATGACGTGAGAGAAAGAACCTCGTGGAGTCCAGCCCCCCAGAATAGCACTACTTAGTGACTAGGAGCGGAGAGACCTTTACGTGTTATTTTTGTTTGATCGGCCTATCTTCTTTCTATAAGCAAGCTCCCTCCAGTTGTCCAGGGACAGGACGGATCTCGGTTCTTGAGCAAGTTAAGGGATTAGGCGGCAGTTGAAAGAGCTGCTTGAAAGCTTAACGAAGAAGCGAAAAAGGCCTATTATATATATTCTATTTTCTTTTAGTACAAGGGCTTTTTACTAGTCAAGTGGTAAGGTCCGAACACGACCTAGTCCAATTAATGTTCCACTTATACACTCATTTCCAAAATAGTTTTCAGGTTTGATGCATAGTGGTCAGATGCGTGTTGTACGATCCTTCTTAATGTTTTCAGTGGTGTGATGGTTGACAACTTAACTTCAAAAGTATCATACTTCCAACTCATACCTTAGTGTAATACATATACTTATACCTTGCTAATATGATAGATAAGTATTAAATACTTCTAAATATATATATATATATATATATATATATATATATATATATATATATATCGGCAAATCCATTCGGTACTCTTAGTTATCATTTGTTCATCATTTAAGTTATAAGAAACAAAACGTTTAATTATACTAAGTAATTTAGAAAAGTTTCGGAAAATATAATTTTTGTCTTTTAGTCGACTTATTAAAATAATAATATTTTATTATTTTATTAAAAATCGCGTTTTGAGTAAAAATTTTAAGTATAGACTTTTTACAAAATTTCGACATGACCCGTACGTTTATACAAAGTTTTCCAAGGTTTTTAAACCTTAATTCCAAACAATTTTCCACAAATTCACCATTTTCTAACAAAATGCAAAAAATTCATATTTCGCAATGTTCACCAAAACGTATTTTTCAAATGACTTCCAATATCAATTCATAAGTATGTTTTGCTTTCCAAAAGTCCGCCAAATCTCTTAAAACGACTAGTTTACGCTTATTGGGCCTTAAGGCCCAATAAGGATCCATTAAGATATTCATATGTATAATATATATATACATATGATATATATATACATATGATATATATATACATATGATATATATATACATATGATATATATATACATATGATATATATTTATATATATAATATATATATTATTTAATATATATATATATATATATATATATATATATATTTTATATATATATTCATATTATCTATTTATATTTTATATATATATACTTTAGGCCCAATACCAAAGCTCATTAGTAATATAATGCCCAAAACAATAAGTAACAATGTTAATCTTAACCACAATAGCACTCATTAGCCACGGCTTATGAGGATTATTAGACCGTGAGCTCAATAGCTCCAAAAAACTAATTCCTATAAGCTTAAAAATTTGCTAATTAGTTAGTATTGTATCTTGGTTTATCACCCAATAAGCTATAAAAAATAGGCCACAAAATATGACTATACTAGGGTAATAACAAAAACACTTATACTGTGCTTCCTTGTGCGTATTTCGATACCACTATAATCCCAATATATAGCATAAAAGTGCTTATAAATAAGCTATAAAAAAAATAAGCTACATAGCAAGCAAATCTTTTTTAACCATCATGACCATAATATCAAAGCTAACAAAACCTTATACTCTTTTTATTTTTGTTCGACCCAAAACATGCCCTAGTTATCCATTCGTAAACTTTTCACTTTTGATTTTTAACAAACGAACCATACAACTAACATCTACGCATCATTTAACACATAAAAGTACAAGTTAAATCAAAATTTGATAAACTTACAAAGAGGGTTTCAAAAGAGCGAGAACAAACGCAAACCGACTATCCAAACGTAGTTTAAACAATAACCTGGACACTAAAATCAACCCATGACTCCGCAAATCTTCACGTTTTTTTATCAAATTTTAAAAATTATAAGTGTGTGTGTGTGTAGATCGGGCGAACCAACAAGAGAGAAAGAAGAAAATGTTTTTGATATGAAAACATGAAATGTGCATGTATGTGTGTATTTGCTTAACATATAAGCATGTAGGTACAAAAGGAGGGGACCAAAGACAAAACAAACATGACCCACTTGTCCTATGTATTATTTGAACCGGGTAGGGGAATCCAAGGGCTTGGGAGTCTTCATTTTGTGTCGGGTTCACTTAGATGTGACACCCTGCAAATTTTCATTCAATATTTTAGCCGTTACCAGTCGATACTTTTAATTTTTAAAGTTTTGTTTAACTTTTACGTTCAATCGGGAAGTTTTCCCGCTTTTATCTGAGAATCATCTCCGGGAGCGAACCGGGACACCAAACGTTGTAGTATTTTGATAACATTCACGTTTTTATATTTTAAGGCAATATTTAAAATTTCATAATTTTTGGTGATACCGTTACTCATTTTCGTTATTTGCGTGCTACGTGTTTTATTTTGATCAATAAGTGCAAGTTTGGAACAATGAAAATTAATTCATCTCAGACCCACTAAATCTTGCATGGTGGAGGCCACAATGGTCCCTTCCTTTGGCTTTTTGCAACCGAATACCACCAACATGCATGCATGGGATACCATTTTTGAATTTTGAATCATATAAGACACATTCAAGCCATCATGTGACTAGTTTTGTCCACCTTAAGCCCCATTGGTGGATCAAATTAGTCCCCTCTTGGTCCCTTGGCTTCTAGCCGACGCACACACAAGCAACATTAACTCTTGGTGTGTGAAAATTTTTGATCTTATTTAAAAACATGCAATATCTCATTCATTCTTTCATTATTCACACACACAATATTTTGAGTTTTCTCTCTTCTTTCTTGCTTTCTTGTTCGAACCACCTCACACACATACATAAACTCATAATTTTCTCAATCTTGATCAAAAACCTTTGAAGATATTGTTCGTGGTTAATACTTTATTCTATTCGGGTTAGTTATAAACAACGTTTGGGTTGTTTCTAGTCATCAATCATCCTTTTAAACCATTTCTTTTTGAAGTTCTCTTAGTCTTTTAAAACATTTGTACTGGTCATGATCATCTTTGATGCATTAACATATAGTTCTACAACTTCTTCTTTTGCAAAAATCAAAGATTTTAAAACTACATAAACCTTAAAAGGTTATGCATATGGTTCGAAAATAATAAAAGAAAATATAAGGAAAGTATAGTTTTGTGATCGTGGTTATTTTTGTGTAATCAAAATGGTATGTTATAGCTTATTTATATTCGGCTTATATAATAAGCTTTTGGAAAAGCTTATTTTGATTTATTGCGCTTAATGGGCTTATGCTTGTATTCGGCCCAGCTAGGAAAGGGAGGAGAAATGTTTGTTTAACTTATTTTGATTCGGCCTATATTTTGTTAGCTTATTCTCTAGCTTATTTTGAAGGGACAAATGGTAAACTTATTTTGGCTTAACAAATAAGCCTGAATATGGCTTATTGGGCTTTTAGCCGCGTCCCACAACCAAGGCCCAACACCACGAGCTTATTTTTGAGCTTATGTGGTTCGGCTTATTATTGCTTGGATTATTGTGAGCTTATTTAATAGCTTATTATTAAGTCGTGTGTTTATTATTTAATGTTTTGCTTATCAGACTATATGGATAAGTAAAACTACATTTTTGGACTTAACGGGCCAAGGCCCAACATAAACACAATACACCAAGGTGTAAAGCTACGGTGTAGCTTATTGAATAAGTTCATGAATAGCTTATTTGATAGTGTACGACTTAGACGATATACGTTTAACTCATTTTGAACGTTGGACGTAACAAATAATTAGGCTTATTGGGCCTAAAAGCCCAATAAGGGTCCGAATGGTCTTTTGATAACTTATAAAAAGAGATTTGATGATGTATAGGTTGTGATTATAAAAAGTGGATTAAAAGTGATTTGAAAATGGTTTTTAATAAAGTCTACGACTTTAGAAAAACGTGTAAACACAAAAGGGTCATGCCAAAAATTTTATAAAGTATTATACTTAGTAAATACTAGAAAACGCACATGATAAAACTAAATATACGGGAATTTAATAAAGTGTCGAACAATATATATATATATATATATAAATATATAAAATATATATTTTTACTTAGACATTTATATGTATATAATATTAGTATACATACTATTATTTACTCGTTTTACTTACGAAAATATTTTGACTATTATACGATCACAAACGTTAATTTTTGTAAACATATTAACAAAACTACACTAGTATATGCTTATGCATTATCCGTAATTCGTTACTACTCCGATATTAAACCAAACCCTTATTTCATAGGTTGTCTTTGTGAACCGTCGTTCGTTATCGTGTGATTTTATTCTATACTATTCTTCTTCGATTCACCAATCAAGGTGAGTTCATAGCCTACTCTTTACTCATTTTGAATAATTGTTTTATAACTTGGTGTGAGAAACATTGCTTGATTTTAAAACTGGACACAAGTACTATAGATGAGAAATTCCCCGTTTACGTGTTGCCTAAGTAGTGTTTAGACCACTATTGCCCGAATTATCATGAACTGTTAATCAACTTTAATCGACTGGCTAGTTAAGTGAGCGCGAGTGAATAAATAGATCTATTGGGACTAATTTTCCCTATCCGGGTAAGAATCACTTACTAGTTCGAGTTTGGCAAGAACTAACGGATATATGTCATGTCGAAACTAGTTTGGTGGTCTTTGGTCGGACACTTAAAGGGCAAGCCTTTATAGCACTACACATGCTATCTTTCAGTATTAGCTTCAATGTCATGAGCTTAGTGCAACGTAAATGCCTCTTTATGTGAAGTTGTATCTCCTATAAATGTCGCATACGTTTTGATAATCTTGTGGTCCATATTAAATACGTTTGAACAAAACCTATGAATTCACCAACTTTATGTTGACGTTTTAAGCATGTTTTTCTCAGGTGCTTAGCATGGATGTTGTTGCTTGACTTATGTGAAGTCTATTTGCCCGGACCGGTTTACCTGAAATTTATCTATGTCTTTAAATACTGTTGTTGAACTTATTTAAGCTTCCGTATTTTAACTTTTGTATCTTTTAAATTTGATCGATGTAAAACTTATTAATATTTTGAATTTATGCAACGGTGTTTATTTTTAAAACGTACCCTTAAAGGTCATTCTTTATGCTTTGTACTTGAGATATTCAATAATGTCACGCCCCTGGACGCTAAATCGGACGGGACCCTATTTGGGTGTGTGACATTAAAACTTAAAAACCGAGTCTTTAAAATATTTTTCGAAGGTTCCTAAACGGTGTTTATTTTTAAAACGTACCCTTAGAGGTTATTCTTTATGCTTTGTACTTGAAATATTCAATAACGTCATGCCCCCGGACACTAAATCGGACGGGACCCTATTTGGGAGTGTGACATTAAAACTCAAAAACCGCGTCTTTAAAATATTTTTCAAAGGTTCCTAGTATTTTTATTCATCTTAAAAATACTTTTCCAATAACTTAGAGTATTTACACGATATATTTCCACATTATACTTCCAAAAAACTCATTTGAACATTAATGGACGTGTCGGGACTCGTTTTCAGCATTTCACGCTATCCACGGGTCAAACCACCCAGAACACAATTAACATAATCATACCCTCTAAAAAGGATTATTATACACCATATAACACAAAATACGTCAATCATATAAATTCACCACCGTCAACACGGTACATGTTCTAACAAAATTGACAAAAGTCAAAGGACTAACTTAGAACATTCAAAACTCACAAAAAGGGCAAGGGTTACATTCCACCCCCCTTAAAAGAATTTCGCCCTCGAAATTCAGCTACTACTAGCACTAAACAAATGCAGATTCTTAAGTTTCATCTGGTCCTCACGTTCCCACGTGAATTCAGATCCACGTTTCGAATTCCACCGAACCTTGACGATGGCAATTCTACTCCGCTTAAGCTTCTTGAACTCTCTCTCTAATATTTCCACAGGCTCTTCCACAAAATTCAACTTAGCATCTACTTGGATCTCTTCCAAAGGCACTTACAGTGTTGGATCAGCCAAACACTTTAAGGTTTAACACGTAGAACGTGTTATGAACACCATTCAAGTCCTCGGGTAGTCTAAGTCTATAGGCTACAAGACCTACCTTCTCAACGATCTTAAAAGCTCCAACAAATCTAGGTGCTAGTTTCCCCTTCTTCCTAAAGCGTACCACACCTTTCCAAGGCGATACCTTAAGCAAGACATGGTCACCTACACTGAATTTTAGAGGCTTCCTCCTCTTATCGGCATAACTTTTCTGGCGATCACATGCAGCCTTAAGTCTATCCTTAATCTGTGAGATCTTCTCAGTGGTCTCTTGCACTAACTTATGCCCTATCAACTGACCCTCTCCAATCTTTGCCCACATAATCAGGGAACGACACTTCCTACCATACAAAGCCTCAAACGACGCACATCTCACACTAGAATGGTAACTATTGTTATATGAAAACTCAACTAATGGAAGATGAACATTCCAACTTCCCCCAAAGTCTAGGACGCACGCTTTAAGCATGTCTTTCAAAGTCTAGATTGTACGCCTACTCTGACCATCAGTCTGAGGGTGGTATGTTGTACTCATGTCCAACCGAGTTCCTAATGCCTCTTGCATTGACTGCCAAAATCTTGACGTAAACTGACTATCACGGTCAGATATGATCTAGATTGGCACACCATGCCTAGCAAAAATCTCATTCACATATAGTCTAGCTAACCTATCCATCTTATAATACTCATGCATAGGTAGAAAATGAGCAGACTTAGTCAATCGGTCCACAATGACCCAGATTGTATCATTCCCACTACTAGTCCTTGGTAATTTCATAACAAAATCCATTGTTATCCCTTCCCATTTCCATTCGGGAATCTCAGGTTGCTGCAGTAAGCCATACGGTCTCTGATGTTCCGCCTTAACCTTCAAATAAGTCAAACACCTACTAACGTATACTGCTATATCTTTCTTCATTCCCGGCCACCAATACCTATCTCTAAGGTCATGATACATCTTATCAGCTCCTGGGTGTATAGAGTACTTTGACTTATGGGCTTCGTCCATTATTAGGGTTCTCACATCACCCTTCAAATGAACCCATATTCAATCCAGGTAGTACAAAGCTCTGTCACTCCTATGTTCTAGCATCTCATCTAAACCTTTCTGCAATCCTGTAGACTCATCACATGCCTCCTTCTGAGCCGCCAATATCCTATCCTTGATACTAGACTGAAGGGTCATATTCATAGCTCGAACTCTCTTAGGTTTCACTCTCTTTTTCCTACTTAGTGCATCAGCTACTACATTCGCCTTACCAGGATGGTAGCTAATTTTGCAGTCGTAATCACTAAAAAGCTCTATCCAGCGACGCTGTCGTATG
Source organism: Tanacetum coccineum (assembly GCA_026074375.1). Classification (NCBI taxonomy): domain Eukaryota; kingdom Viridiplantae; phylum Streptophyta; class Magnoliopsida; order Asterales; family Asteraceae; genus Tanacetum; species Tanacetum coccineum. The sequence goes on from BQNB010029654.1 coordinate 49,805, forward strand.
TTCAATTCCTTTTGACTAAAGATATGTTGGAGACTCTTATGATCGATATATATGACACTCTTTGTCCTATACAGATAATGTCTCCAAATCTTAAGGGTAAACACAACCGCACCCAGTTCTAAATCATGGGTGGTGTAATTCTTCTCATGAATTTTCAACTGCCTAGACACATATGCTATAACCTTACCTTTATGCATCAACACACAACCTAGCACTAAGCCAGACGCATCACAATACACCATAAAGTTTACTGGTCCATCGGGGAGAGCTAGAACAGGTGCATTACACAACTTATCCTTCAAATTTTAAAATGCATTCTCCTGCTCCTCAGCCCAATCGTAGGTCTTACTTTTCTAAGTCAAGACAGTAAGCGGTTTAGCTATCTTAGAAAATTTCTCAATGAATCTACGGTAATACCCTGCCAATCCTAAGAAGGAATGAACTTCAGATGGAGTTCTAGGGGCTTCCCAATTCTTTACAGCTTTAATCTTACTAGGGTCTACATGAATACCATCTCCATTAATCACATGTCCAAAACTATTACTTCTCGCACCAGGATTCACACTTGGAAACTTGGCATCAGTTTCTCTTCCTTGAGTCATTCTAAGATTAAACCCTGAGTGGAAATTATGACTCTTCTTGGGTCTTAGAGTAAATCAAATATATCATCAATGAACACTATCACAAACTTGTCTAGATACGGCGTACACACTTCGTTAATAGATCCATAAATTATCGGTGGTGAGTAGTCAGACCAAAGGGCATTTACCTGTGAACTCGAAATGTCCTTTACGAGTTTTATAATGCAGTCTTCTGGAAAGTCATCCTCATGCATCTTTGCAGGTTATCCGGACCTAAGATCTATCTTAGAAAAGTACTGTGATCCTTGAAGTTGATCAAACAGGTCGTCTATCCTAGGGAGTGGATAACGGTTCTTATTGGTCGACTTGTTTAGTTCTCTATAATCAATACACATCCTAAAGAAACCATCCTTTTTCTTCATAAACATACGGTGCTCCCAAGCGTCGAGCTTTGTCAAATGAAAACCTTTGTCCTGGAGTTCTATTGAGTTGACCAGATAACTCCTCCTTTCGAATGTGCCAATCGTTAGGTGATTCGCGATCGGTATGCTCCAATGATAACCTTAATATGAAATTCGATTTCTCGATTAGGTGGCAATCCTGATAGGTCATCCGAAAATACTTCGGGATAGTCTCTAACCACCACAATCTCTTCTTGCTTTTGCTCCTTAGTCTTAGCATTCCTTAGATGTCTCATTTTCTCTTCCGGTCTTTCTCCTATAACTTAAGTACTTTGTCGTTGGTATTGGTATTCTAATACTTTTAGGTGACAAATTTTCTCAGCCTTATGGTTAGACAACACATCCCATTCATATGATCATCATCGGAAAAATCCCGCTTACCAAATGGTATCAATTGAGTATCAACACGTGACTTCTATTTCTAGTTCGCATCCCTTAATGACCTTATCAATTTATACTAGTTGCCCACTAGCTATCTTAATCTCATAACTAAATCCTAAATCGTTGGGCTTTATGCCTAACAGAGTATGAAAAAGTAGTTAAGACAAAACTAATAGTCGACACAGGTCAAATAAGGTTGTGGCATAATGATTGTTTCAAATGTGAATCTACCCGTCACATTGTTCAGGTCTGCAAATCTCCTCTGCTCCAACATGAATGCCCTTCCACGTGCCTGGTTACCGTTGTTCCTACGACTTGAACCCCCATTAACAGCCACGACTTGGTTCTGATGGTTTCCCCCTGGCCTTTGAGCCTGATTCAACCTAGGTCATGCTGCCTTGATATGATCGGTACTACCACACTCGTAACAGGCTCTAGCAGTTGGGTTTCTAACATTTATGGGGTTCACATTCCTAGGCACCACTCTAGAATCCTTAGCAAAATGTCCTGGGCCGTTACAGTTGAAACAAGTGCGACAAGGTGTCTTAAGTGGATGGTGAAAGTTACAGAAGTACACTTGGGTGTCGTTACCCGTGTATTCTCTTCCTAACCAAGGTTTGCGGTTGTAGCTAAATCAATTTCAGTTCTCTTCATTCTTATTATCATCCCTTACATTCCTATCCTTGCTAGGTTCTCCCCTATTTCCTCTCTTCTCAGGGTTCTTTTTTATTGACCCATTCCTAAGGGCTTCATCAGTCAGTGTGCCATCAATCTGCACAGCCTTTTGAATGGTTGATGGCTCCATTGCCGCCACCATCCCTTGGATCTATGAAGCAAGGCCATACATATACCTCTCAATCCTTCTGTTTTTCGAGGTTACTAAATGAGGAACTAACCTAGCCAACTCATGGAACCTATCAGTATACGCAGCATGGCCAGCCCCGACCATGGTGTGATTTCATAAATCAGTTCCAACTTATGCATCTCATTACTAGGACAAAACTCTTTCCTCATTAATACCTTAAAGTTATCCCATGACATACCTATAGCAACCTCTCGACCTAATGTGCGAATCTGAGAATTCCACCATGTTAAAGCCTTACCAACAAAAGAACCAGCAGTGTACTTCACTTTTTGGTTATCCCTACAACCACTCATATCCTAAATTGATTCTATCTTTTCAATCCAATAAGTTTAAACTATAGCACCTCCCTTCCCATCATACTCCTTAGGGTTACAAGCTAAGAACTCCTTATAGGTACAACCCCTACAGTCGTTGTTCTCAATGACATTCCTAACATCACCCCGGATGTTGTCATTGATGGCATCACTGTTTTGATTCCTACCATTCCCTTGACCTCTACCTTGGTCGCCTACTTAGGCTACAATAGTGGGAAGTAAATTTCACAACTGCTGTGCAATGATGGTGGAGAAGTCGGGGACTCCGTCAACACCGTCATTCACCTCACTACCTTGGCAACCTACTTGGACACCTTGACCATCATTCCTACCATTACCCTTATCACCAGATCGACTTCCAGTCCTACCACCACCTCTACCAGCTCGTCCACCCGTTCCCCCTCCTCGTGATGCGGCAGCAGGCCGACCAACACTTCGGGTCATCATCCTTGGCGGTATTATCTACACGAGAGAGAACATGGGTAACGTTAGGTAGGAGGGAAAGGTTAACTCATAGATGGTCTTAATATACCCTATATATATATATATATATATCTACACACACATACGACCCTAAGGTGTCAACACCAATTTGTGTGAATGATAATACTAAATACACATGAGTCGTGATACGTTTATAACTATGTTGGCCACCGTACTTATCCGTATCCTTTCCCAGTCGTACCCATTATTAGGCTCACCCATTTCAATGAATGACTTAACTAATGCTATATACCATATAACTACCTAAGCACGTATAAGCGGAACACCGCGCACATAGATCCTATAACACAACTATATAAAGGTTCCTAGGTTATAGTCTAGGCCAAACCACCTAGTTCTCTATAACCTTGGCTCTGATTACCATTCTGTCACACCACGTCATAGGCAGAAACAAGGGAATGCAACATAATGATCAATCACAACACAAGATACAAAATAGAGAAATCTAAAATGCATAAATGAAAGTTTCATGATGACCATCAACCTTAATAACTTTGAGTGATGTCCCATCAAAGAACACAACAAATAACCGCTTACAAATCCACTTGCCCACGCAGGGGTCCATACAAGTCTTAAACATTAATCCTCAAGAAAACAAATCCATAACATGCTTCAGAAGCAAGACTTCTCAAACATGATTCATACAGGATATACTTAAAGTCTGCTATCACACATCTCAATCTTAACGATCACTCTCTTCACTTGAAAATGATACTCGAAAACATCAACAATAATGTTGGTGAGCTCGTAGGTTTGAAGGAAACCCAATCGCTGTGCAAATATCTCAAACAGTTGGACAATTGTGCTATATGACAGTGAATATATGCAAACAATCACAAACCCATGACTTAGCATCCCCGCTAATCATGTACCAAGACCTAGCGTCCCCGCTAGTCTTATCACCAGCGTGTACCACCGCTCTTAGGGTATAGGGCGAAGATCCAACATCATATCGTACAAACACATATCATTCACATAGCAGTCATAAGCATATAAATTGTCCCAAAAACAAAATCACGTTTCGCACAGTTCAAAACCCATTTGATTATCATTTTCCCCCAACAGAAAAGATTTAAAAAGTGGGGCTACGAGAATTCACCTCAAGCAAAGGTCTCAACCGGCCAACTCAAAATCAAACAAGCAAATGCAACGACGTCCGAACAAGACCTAGTCCAATTAATGTTCCACTTAGACCCTCATTTCCAAAATAGTTTTCAGGTTTGATGCATGGAGGTCAGATGCGCGTTGTACGGTTATTCTTAACGTTTTTAGTGGTGTGATGGTTGACAGCTTAACTTCAAAAGTATCATACTTCCAACTCATACCTTAGTATAGTATATACTTATACTATTTAATATAATAGATAAGTAATAAATATTATATATATCTCGGTACTTTCATTCGGTACACTTAGTTACCATTAGTTCATCATTTAAGTTATAAGAAACGAAACGTTTAATTATACTAAACAATTTAGAAAAGTTTTGGAAAAATATTATTTTCGTCTTTTAGTCGACTTATTAAAATAATAATATTTTATTATTTTATTAAAAATTGCGTTTTGAGTAAAATTTCTAAGTATAGGCTTTTTACGAAATTTCAACATGACCGGTACGTTTATACAACGTTTTCCAAGGTTTCGAACCTTAATTTCAAACAATTTTCCATTAATTCACCATTTTCCCACAAAGTACCAAAAATCCAAATTTCGCAATGTTCACCAAAACGTGTTTCCCAAACGACTTCCAAAATAAATTCATAAACATGTTTCGCTTTCCAAAAGTCCGTCAAATCTCTTAAAATGACTAGTTTACGCTCATTGGGCCTTAAGGCCCAATAAGGATCCATTAAGATATTCATACATATATTATATACTTTAGGCTCAATACCAAAGCCCATTAGTAAATATAAGCCTAAAACAATAGCTAACAAAATAGTCTGGACCACAATAAGCACTCAATAAGCCACGGCTTATTGAGGCTTATTGGGCCGTGAGCCCAATAGCTCCAAAAACCCATTCCATAAGCTTAAAAATAAGCTAATAAGCTACGTATCGTATTTGGTTATCACCAATAGCTATTAAAATAGTCCACGAATAAACGACATACAAGGTAAATAACCATAAACACTCCTTTTGTGTTTCCTTTCTTAACCGTAAGCTAATAAGCTCAAAATAAGCCATTCGAGCTTAATAATAAGCTAAAATAAGCCATATACAAATAAGCTACATAGTAATTATATGTTTTTCAACCATCACGACCACGATATCAAAACTAACAAAACCCTTATCCTTCTTTTATTTCTATTCGAACCAAGCACACCCTTTTATAACCTTTCACAAAATTTTCATTTTTGATATTTAACAAACGGGACATACAACTAACATCTATGCATCATTTAACACTTAAAAGTACAAGTTAAATAAAAATTTATAAAACTTACAAAGAGGGTTTTGACAAGCGAGAACAAACGTGAAACCGACTACCCAAACGTAGTTTTAACAATAACCAGGATACTAGAATCAAACGAATCCGCAAATCTTCATGTTTTTTTTTATCAAAGATTGAAAAATAAAGTGTGTGTGTGTTATAGGTCGGACGCAAGAAGAGAGAAAGAGAGAAAATGTGATGAATATTTTTTATCTATGTTTTTGAAATAG
>BQNB010029655.1:0-22463 GCA_026074375.1 Tanacetum coccineum
TGCAAAACAAACATATATTTGGCAGTTTTTGTCTGTTTTTGGTCATTTAAGCTCGTTTTCAGGGGTAAAAGATATGTGTAATTAATCACTTATCAACAAAAAATCGCACCCAACCCCGTTCTTTAAAAAGCAAAAAGTTATAAAAATGACCCTACGAAAATTTTTATATTTTTCCTACAAACTAGATGACAAAAGAAAATTTTCTAAAAAAGCAAAATATTTTTTTGATAATTTTTGTATTTTTTATGAATTAAATAAACTTTTAACTAAATTAAATTATAAAAAATATTAAACGATTACAAAAAATTCTGAAAAATTTTCTAAAAATACTTTACAACTTAACAATCCTATGAAAAATAACAAACTTCACACAGCTTATGCAATAAGCTCCTGAGAAAAAAAAAAAAAAAAAAAAATTAAAAAAAAAAAAAAAAAAAAAAAAAAAAAAAAATGAGCTAAAAAGCTTATAAGCTAATTGGGGCAAGAATACCCTTATTTGCCCTTGAGTCTTTAACGAAAAAGACCCAAGGGCGCAGTGGTTAAGTGTGTGTGAGTTAAAGGGGATGTACCGCTTGGTCCCGGGTTCGAGTCTTGCTCACCCGGACCAAGTGTCTTCCCCTTTTATTTTATTTTTTTAAAACTCTAGGGTAGAAATGGTAAGAAATGAAACTAAAAGGTAGGCGGGCAAAATATCTAGAATTTACACTACAATGAAAATAGTTAACCTTGAACTATCAACTATATACAAAATAAACCCTACGATTTCAGCTTATTTTTGACTTATTAAAAAATGATTTTCAGCTAAAACTTAAAACTACAAACTTATTAAGGGGCTTATACTACACAACTTTAACAAATGCACTTTTCACTTTTATCAAAAGAATAAGCTTAAAAATAAGCTTAAAGTTGACAGCAAGCTAAAATGGCTTAAAAGCCAAATTTTCTAAGTCTTTTTGCTACTTATGGTCGAATAAGCTAAGCTAAGGACTAAAATAAGCTAAATGGTCTAAACTAAACTAAATGGGCTAAAAAGAAAAGGAAAAGCTAGGCTAAATAAGCTGTGGGAAGCTTATTGACAGAAAAGCTTAACCAAAGCTTAAGAGGCTAAAATGATTAACTTGGACATTCAAATAAGCTAACAAAAGGGGAATAAGCAAACTAAACTATCTAACTTAACCTAAAAGCTACTAGGACACAATTTGAGCTTATGGGATAAGCTCAATAAGCTAAAATCAAAAATTAAGCAATCCCTCAGCCTAAGGGATTCAAAAACAGCCAAAGGGCATGTTTGGGCTTGAAAATAAGCTAGCTAATAAGCTTCCTAAGGCCTGAAACTTTGAGGTCTTATCTAGGAGCTTATAGGCTCTTAAAATAAGCCAAAAGCTTGGGATTAAGTTGGCTTAAAGGCTGAGAACAATAAGCCTAAAGTTCCCCCTTTGCACCAGGGGAGCTTTAAGGCAAATCTCAAGGGCTTATTTGACAGCTTATTTTAAGCTGTCAAATAAGCTCTAAAAGCACAAATAAGCTCAAACAGATTGAGTGTTATAGCCAAGGGGCTTGTGCACCAATTTTGAGCTTTTGAAAACCATTTTTACTTGCTTATTTTAGATTGTGAAAAAGGGCTTTTGGTTTTTTACAAACTGTGACAGAAAAAGGCTTGGTGGTTTTGACTTATAAAGTCAAGGGAACAAAGGTCTTGTACAGCCTTTTTTTGGACACTAAAACACAAACTTTTTTGATGCACAAACTTAAACCACAAGTGCTTAATCAAATAAGCACTTGTGGGTTACTTAAAAACTTCACAGTTTTGAACACAGTTTTAAAAACCTTAGAAAACTATTTTAAAACTAAAAACTTTCTAAAAACAGCTTAAAATTGCTTAAAAACTTAAACTAAAGTTAACCCAAATACCTTAACCCATGCAAACACCCTTTTGACCCGTTTTTAAGCTTATGCCAAACACCCCTTTACTTAAAAACTGTCAAACCAAAGTGGGTATAAAATCCATTTTTAAGCTAAAACTTTGAAAACTTTTTATCTACTTCTATTTATTTTGACCTATTTAAGCTATTTTAAAACTAAAAGTCCTAGCTTATTAAGAAAAATAAGCTAGTTTCTCAGCTAGCTAATTATACTAACTTGGCAGTTTTAAGTTGTAAACTAAGATTAGACAAATTTATTCAATGAAAACTTAAAACATCTAAACAACAAGTCTAAACAAACATGTTTGCACAGATTTGAACAAGAAATAAGCTAATGTTTTAAGTTAAGATTAAGCTAGAATGAAGTTTAGGAGATGAAACCTTGGTGTTTTTGTTGTCTCAGGACCAAGGCCACTCTTTCTGAGTGAGTGGCCTAAAAACCCTGTCCTAATGGCTCCTTAGCCTCTAAACCTGAGGCAATATGACTCATAAGCTTATATTAGCTTATTTACCAAAAGCTCCAAAATCACACTCAAAAGGAACTATAAAAGAACTATAATATCAAATAAAAATCAGTATTTAAGAGCTTAAACATAGATTTAAGCTGAATTAGAGCTTATTAACAAGAATAAGCTCTAATGAGCTTCTTTATAAAAGTAGCTTAATTTTATTCATTAAAATTGAGAATTACAATGCATAAAAGACATAAAACTATCAAACACTTTAAACTACAATAAAAACACATAAAAACTTAATTAAAAACTTCTATTTTGCCACAATTGGCTTACAACGCTTTATAGCCAAAAATCCCAACTAGGGTCTTTCTTTTCTCTTTCTTTTTGTTGTGCTTAGTTTCTAACACACATACAGAGATGATGGTTTGTTTGTGAGAGTGGTTCCAGCCATCTACTCATGGCCCTAATCAATCTCAAAATCAATCTTAGTCGGTCGAATAAGCTTTGGGGAGTGTGAGATTGACACAGGGCACATTTGTTGCTGGGAAAGGTAGTGGAGGAGGGGGGAGTTGATTGTCCATGGAGGTGGTGAAGGTTCACAGGGTAAAAATGGGTTAAACAACCCGTGAGTTGTTGGGAGGGAAAAAACGAGCGGGAATTTCAGTTTGAGTTATAACAGGGTGTAAGTTTGGGAAATTTACATGGTTAGTCCCTCATGGTTTATAGTGTTATTGCACCCGTCGTCCTTGTGGTTATATAACTTTGGGGACTTGGCAAAACAAGTCCCCAAGAGTTATATAACTATTTGCACAATTCGTCCTTGTGGTGTACAAGTTAGGGGGTTGGCAGTTTTGCCCCCCCCCCCCACTTGTCCACTTTGAGCAAAAATTGCAAAATTAGCCTTTGTTCTCTCATGTTTTCTTTTTTCCTTCTTTATATATAAGTTTATAGGGATTGACAATTTCAGTCCCTGAACTTATATATCTTTAGACTTATTTTTTTAATGGGCCCTTTCGGGGATTGATTGGGTTACTTGCCTTTGAGACCAGTTGACTTATTCTGTTGACTTTTTTGACATGAATGACTTTCCGGCTTCGATTGCTTTGTCTTCCAGTCTGTTCCATTCCGAGTCCGGTTTTGTCGTATTGCTTGTTATTCGTCCTTTTCTGGATATCGTATCCTGCACAACACAATTAGCAAACCAAGCATATATTTGGCATTTTAAGTCCGTTTTTGGTTATTTTAGCTCGTTTTTAAAGGTAAAAGGCAATTGTAATTATAGCATGACATACCAATAACCCCCATACTAAGGTATTGCGTGTCCTCACGCAATGCTAGGAAGTAAGCATTATACAAAACTAAGAATCTCAATCTCCCTCGGACTAATAACTTTGAAAAGTAAGCGAAAGTTTTGTCAAGGGAAACTAAAGAATCAAAAGCTTTGATTGACAAGATTCAAGATACCAGCACCTAACTCACATAGGATCATTTAGTTGACAAGGTTCTCCAAATCCCCCACTGACAAGTCCGACAAGTCACAATAAGTTCGAAGATCCGTCCCACTCGACACAAAACCGGATAACCACAAGCCTGAAACACATACCCAGAAAAAACTAATACGTACAAGAAATCGCGAAGCACAAACAACGCAAACGCAAGTAGTCCAATATATTCAAAACTAAATATCCAACTAGCCCCCCCCCCCCCCCCCCCCCCCCACCCCCCCCAATTTGAATTGTAAGTACCTAATCCAAATAAAATATAAGACCATGATAACGAATCAGTCATCGAAAATCCAGAGCATACGTCCGTTCACACGAACCCCAACCGGACACAAGAGCTTGACAATCAAGGCAGGGGGGTGCTAGTCTGTGGGGGAGGGGTCGATGGGGCACACACTGTATGGGGGGGTGGTATGTGGAAATATTGTGGGGGGTTATATTTCCATTTATCTCTTTTTTTTTTAAATAATTATTTTTTTTTTTTTTGTTTCTTTCTCATTTTTACATTCTTTTCAATATTTGTTTAGTTCTTATTATAACTCTTTTTTTTATTTTTTTTTTATTTTTATATTCTTATTTTTTTTATTTTGTTTTATATTTATTTTGTTTTTTTATTTTTTTTTTTCTTTTTTATTTTTTATTTTTGTTTTTTTTTTTTTCTTTTTTTTTTTTTTTTTTTTTTTTTTTCATCTTAATTAGCTATTCTATATCATTTCTATTTTTTCTTTCATTTTTTATTATTTCTTTTTGCTTTTTGTTTTATTATATTTATTTTTAATTTAATTTTTAGGTATTAATTATTTTTATTTATTTCTTTATTCTTCTATTTTTTTATGTTATTCTTTAAGATTTTTTATTATTTGTATTATCTTTTTTTCTTTTTCTTTTTTTTCTTTTTTTTTTTTTTTTTTTCTAAATTATTTTATTATTTTTGTTTTTTTTTTTTAATTACCATTGAAATTCCAGAATTCTTATGACTTGCAAATAAGAATGTAGAAAACCAAAAAAAAATGAAAAATTTTTAAAAAAAATTTTCAAAAAATAAATAAGATAAGTGTTTTGAGTTTTGGGTTGGGGGTGGGGTGTCACAACGACACAGTTTTTTTTGACAAATTTTATATTTTATATCTCCTAAATGGGTAAATAAGGGAGGAATGAAATTTTTGACGTATCGCAATCTAGATAGCGTGTTGAGTCCCCTAGCTAGTTCCCTCAACTTAACCCCCCCTCCTAACCCAAAACCGCTTGTAAGCTAAGCTTTCACGAATTCGATTGCTTGAATTTTAATAAGGTGAAGAACAAGAAGGTATATAGAGAGTTTAAATATAAGTTTATGAGCTGACAAAAACGAATAATGAGTAACTGTGTTCTTTTCTATTTTTTCATCTCTAACTTCTCCATAATTTCCTTCCCCAATAACTTCTAATAATCCACCAAATCATTGATACGTACCCAAATTCACAAACCAAGTTCCCTAAGACAAAAAAAATAATCATGTTTTTAGTTAGAAAAAGCTTCAAAAATTGTAACATGATATCTCTTTAAAAAAAACAACGAGATTTGTTCTACAGTTCTTACAATAATTCGCACGTTAAACAAAGAATAATGAAAAAATGCCAAAAGGGGAGATGAAAGACGGTATGCATTGCAAAATAACACAAAGCATGTAATATTGACATTTTGGCCACTTAAACAAAGCATACATTTGAATATATGGGAGCAAGTAACAGATGAGATCCTCCTGATTTCCCAGATATCCTTAAACCCCACTTCCACACAATCCCACACTATCATCCCATGCAAACCCACCTATCTAAAAACTCAGCAATCCCAACACTCTAAACACCCACAGTCAACCGCTTAAACCACGAGGTGGGGGGGTTCGAACTAAGACAAGTACTCTATACTTCTACCCTTGACAAAAGGTTTTGTGTGATTAGATATCACACCAGAAGGCGAGACGAGGTCTAGGAGGGGTGAAGACGCGTGGATCCAACAACTAATACACACACAGAAAAAAATCCTTAGCGCCTATAGGAAACGGAGTATGATGGATGATTTCCCTTCTACCCACTACGCTACACTACCGACCTAATCTACGCACAACAACTCTACCACGATATGAAATCTAACACCAAAGCAAACAGGGGGGATTGGATAATCAAAACACAAGAACATCACTATCAAACGTCGTTGGTTGTGAATCCTATACCGTAAACCGTGAGAAGCGAGGGTAGCGAGCCAGATAGTGTTCAACAAAACTAAGCAAAAAAACATCAAAATGTATTCCTACTTTAAAAATGGAACTTATTATTAAAAATGATGAATGATGTATTGCACAATTTGCATACACCAGTTACTAACACAACCTCAACTACATCCTGCTTACACCAACACCCCCATAAACCACACCACGGTTCTATACCAAACCACTAACAAGGACAACCCAACCTAAGTAAGTCATAATCATTCATATGAGGTCAAGCTATTAAATTCATGCCACCCAACAACAACACGCCTATGAGGCCCACCTAATGCACAAAGGATGCTAACCCACCGTCCGGATGATTCTAGGGGGTGGATAAAGGGTCTACGGGGGGGGGGGGGGGGGGGGGTGGGGGGTGGGGTTTTGGGGTGGTGGGGTTGGGGGGGGGGTGGAGGGGTGTGGGGGGGGTGGGGGTGTTGTGGGGTGTGTAATTTACGTATATTAAAGAGAATGGAAATTACCTGTGAAAGACATAGCCAATCGAAGCCCGGAAAGTCAAGCAAGTCCAAAAAGTCAACAGAACGTCAACCATTTACCCCGTGACCCTCCTTACCACCCCGCCATTTCGCCGCCCCACTCTACAACCCCGCGTCCCCCTACCCCGTACTAATCTACAATCCGGGGCCTGAAATTGCGACATCCCTAAACAAAAAAATAAAAAGAAAAAAAAGAAAAAAGACAAGCGTCTACTAATTGCCAATTTGCTCAAATGTGCCAAGTGGTGTGGGGGGGGCAAAACTTGCCACATGGGGGCCCCCTAACTTGTAAACACCACAAGGGAGAACGAATTGTGCAAAAGTAGTAAATATAGACTCTTGGGGACTTTGATTTTGCCAAGTCCCCAAAGTATTACTCCCCCCAAGACGACGGGTGCAATACCACTATAAACCATGAAGGGACAACCATTTCTAAATTTCCCAAACTTACACCCAGTTATAACTCACACTTAAATTCCCGCACGTTATATCCTCCCAAACAACTCACGTGTTGTTTAAACCCATTTTTACCGCCATGAACCTTCACAAAAAACCACCTCGCAAGGACACTCAACTCCCCCTCATCACTACCTAATCCCACAACAAAGGTGCCATGTTGGCAATCTCACACTCCCCAAAGCTTAATTCGACGACTAAGATTGATTTTGAAGATTGAAGGGCCAAGATTAGAGGCTGGAACACTCTCACAAAACAAACACATCTCTGTTTGTGTGTCTAGAAACAAGCACACCAAAAAGAAGAGAAAAAAAGACCTAGTTGTAGATTATTTGGTCTATAAAAGCCTTGTAAGCCATATGTGGCAAAATATAAAGTTAATTAATTAAGTTTTTATATGTCGTTTTAATGTAGTTTAAAGTGTTTTGAAGTTAAGTCTATAATTCATTTGTAATTCTACCATTTTAATGGGAAAAATTACAAGCTACATTTACTCAATAAGCTTCCTTCGAGCTTATTCTTGTTAATAAGCTCTAATTCAGCTTAAAACTTGTTATAAGCTCTTAAATTACTGATTATATAATTTGAAAAATCCATAAATGTACCTTTGAGTGGATTTTGGAACTTTTTGGAGAAATAAGCATAATAAAAATCTTATTGAGCTTATTGCTCATGTATAGAGACTAAGGATCCATTAAAAGGACAGGGTTTATAAGGCCACTGCACTCGAAAGAGTGTCATGGTCTGAGACAACAAAAACACCAAGGGTTTCCAATCTCCTGAAACTATCATACAAGCTTAATTTAAACTTAAAACAATAAGCTTAATTTATCATAGTTCCAATCAGTGCAACATGTTTGTTAAGACTTAGTTTGTTTAATGTTATTCTTAAGTTTTCAATGAATAAAATTTGTCCTAATCATAGTTTACAACTTAAAACAGCCAAGATAGTACTAAATTAGTCTAGTCAGAGAATACAGCTTAAATTTTCTATACTAAGCTAGGTCTTTTGTTAGTTTTGAAAAATAGTTTAAATAGGTCAAAATAAGTAGAAGAAAAACAATGGTTATCAAAGTTTTAGCTAAAAAATGGGATTTTTAAACCCGCTATGTGTTTAGACAGTTTTAAGTAAAGGGGTGTATTGGCATAAGCATTAAAGTGGGTCAAAACAGTTTTGGAGCAAGGGATAAGGCACAAGAGGATGGTTTTTAGCTTAATAGTTGTTAAGCTCCCAAAAAAAAATAAGCTGTATTTTAAAAGTTTATTATCATTTACTGTAAATTGCTTTACCCATAGTTTTATAAATCCATTTATTATAACAGGAGATTTATAAGTAACCCACAATGCATAAATGCGATTAAGCACTTTGGTTTAATTTTTAAGGTTCAAAGAGTGTTGTTTAGTGTGTCTAAACAAGGCAGTTTAGAAGCCTTGTTCATGTTGACTTTGGTAAGTCCAGACACCACCAAGTCTCTTTTAGTCACATTTTAAAAAGACCACAGAGTCCTTTTTCACTTTCAAAAATAAGCAAGTAGAACTGATTTTTCAAAAGCTCAAAATTGGTGCACAAGCCCCTTGGCTATAACACTCAATCTGATTGAGCTTATTTGTACTTTATGAGCTTATTTTACAGCCTAAATAACTGTCATATAAAGCCTGAGATTTGCCTTAAAGCCCCCTGGAGCAAAGGTGGGAACTTTAGGCTTGTTAATCTCAACCATATAAGCACACTTAATCCCAAGCTTTTTGGCTTTATTTAAGAGTCCAATAGCTCAAGATAAGACCTCAAAGTTTACAGCCTTAGAAGCCTTATTAGCTAAGCTTATTTTTAAGCCCAAAAGAGCCCTTATGGCTGTTTTTGAGCCCCTTAGGCTGAGGGATTGCTTAACTTTTGATTTTAGCTTATTCAGCTTATTCCATAAGCCCTAATTGTTTCCCAAGAGCTTTTTAGGTTAGGATAGATATTTAGTGTGCTTATTTCCCTTTTTTTTGCTTATTTGTTCAAGTCTTAAGCACTTTTGCCCTTTTAAGCTTGTTTTATGCATTTCTGTCTTTAAGCTTTTGTCCCAGCTTATTTAGTTTAAGCTTTTTACTTTTTTGACTAGCCTTATTTAGGTTAATTTACACCATTCTAGCTATATCCTAGTCCCTTGTATTAGCTTAATTCGACCTCCGAAGACAAATGAAAAGACCTGAGCCCTTTTAGCCAATTAACCCCATTTAACCATTTCTGTCAAAGTTCAATGCCGTTATTTAAAAGCTATTACATTGCTATAATGTATTCCACAAAAGCTCTAGTTGACAAAGTTGTTAAGCCCCACGAGCTTAACAACTTTGCTTCTTTGAGTTTTCAAAAAAAATAAAAGGGGAAGACACTTGGTCCGGGTGAGCAAGACTCGAACCCGGGACCAAGCGATACATCCCCTTTATAACCAACACCTCTACCACTGCGCCCTTGGGTCTTTTTCGTTAAAGACTCAAGGGCATATATATTTAAGGGTGTTTTGGCCAAAAAGCCTTATAAGCTGTTCGGCTTATTTTGGAGGCTTATTTCCCTAGCTTATTTTTGTTTCTTATTTTTCGTAGGAACCTTATAGAGTCTAGTATTTTGTGTAAATTTTTCAGAATTTTTCGTAGACGTTTAATATTTTTTATAATTTAGTTTAGTTAAAAGTTTATTTAATTCATAATAAATACAAAAATTATCAAAAAAATATTTTGCTTTTTTAGAAAATTTTCTTTTATCATATAGTTTGTAGGAAAAATATAAAAGTTTTTGTAGGGTCATTTTTACAAATTTTTGTCGTTTAAAGTACGGGTCCGGGTACGGGTTTTTGTTTTGACTCGTTTTTGGGTCAAACGAACTCCGTTTTCGGTCTAGTCTTTTTCATTCTTCGTTATTTGACCCGTAGAGTAGTTTAGAAGTGAAAAATTTTCCGTAGGGTTATTTTTAAAGATTTTAGGTTTTCCCCCTTTTGTCCGGTATTCGGGCCTTCGTTTTCTAGTTTAATTTCGTAATTTTTAGGTTTTTCTTAAACGTTTTAGTCCGTTATTGTTTAATTTGACTTTTTCAACTTCCCAAACTCATTCCTTCCTTCAAACTCAAATCTTCGATCGTATCGATTTACCATTCCAGCCTCGTTGGGGATTTACGACCCGGGAAAGCTCTATACTACTTCTCGGTATCATTGATTGTTGGTTTTTACACTTCTTTATATATTTTATATTTTATTATATATTATATATATTTACGGTGTGAATCCGGCACGATCAATTTTTGGCGCCGTTGCCGGGGAGGCTGTGCAACCGTTTATCTTTACGTTTGACCATCTGTTTTTGAAATTGTGAATATTTTCTTTTATTATAAAAATATAAAAAAGTACAAAAATATTTTTCATTTCTTTTTAGTATAATTATCAGTATAAAAACCAAAGAAAAACCAAAAACATAAAAACATTGTCCATAATAAAAAAGAAATAAAATTCACAAATTGGTAAAATACCAAAATATAATATTCTCAACTGAGGTATTATCATAATAAGTTCCGGTGAACTTGTTGGTTCCCAATTCGAACAAAAGATTTAAAAACTTGCCTTTTGTGTCTCTTACGACGTACGGCTCACCTCGGAAAGTTGAACAAACTATAAAGTGGGTATAAGGAGGGTTGTTCCTAGGAACTACGACCCGAAAGGAGAAATAAGCTTCGCGCTATTCCTACTCCTCCGCTCACCTGTGAGTTTATCTTTTTGAGAGCTACCGTGAAGTAAGCAGATTATTTGGTTTAAGTTGTCTTATCTCATTGTCCGTTAAAATCAATTGTGAATCAATCTTTGAAAAAAAATTCGCCGTTCAAAAAAAAAAGTATTATGATTTCATGTTCCTTGTTTATAGCTACTAAAAAATATGTTTTCTTTATTAACCTGATTCTATTAAAAATCTCATCTCAAATGTCAAGCCGCCAGTTTGCTCAAAAAGTTTTTAAAGTGAAATCTTGGTCACTACAAGATATCACAAACTCGGACCGATGCGGTGACATTACTAAAGCGGATCTGAAATATCTCTGTGACTCAAGACATTAGGGCACGTGTTGCTGTTCACATTTTTAGTAGGATCAGCTTTGCTATTGTTAGAGGAGTGGGGATACAGATAGTATCTCGGCTTCCCACTAATTTCTTGTAAAATATCATGAATTTCTAATAAAATAAAGGTTATGATAAAAAAAATGATTAGAATAATTAGAATAATAATATAATAGTATTGACAAAAATAAAGTGCAAAATATATCATTTACAAGCAAAAAGATAAAAAAAAATGATTTAAGTGTGTTATGAATTTTGTGCATCAAAGAGAGAATACTTTGGTTGAATTACAAAATTTCAAAATTCCAAGAAAATTCAACCCTACCAAAAAATAAATGTATCGCTATGGTAAGCGTGTAAAAATAATAAAGTTGTCTATACACTTTTGTTGATTCGTAGACTTCGGTGCAATAATCAAAAGTAAGTTGCGTTCCAATCCAACGTGATTCATTTATTTTTTTTTGAACGGCGACTTTTATTAAGAAAAACTAGCAAGGAGCTAGAAATTACAAAGAAATAAGAGACGGGTTTTTTGAACGTGATTCATCTATTGAATGTGATTCGTACCAAATGGGAGTCTCATGTCACATTTATGCAAAACAGGTTCAATGGAAGTAATTTTTTTTCGTAATAGAACAATAACCGGTTTCGATGAGAGCTTATAACACTGTCCTTGAAGCCACATGTTGTCGTTGAACTCTGTCGTTGACTCTCATGTAAATGAATTACCTGCGCCGCCAAAACACCACCATCAAAGCCACCCGTTACCACCATTTTCACCATCCTTCACCTCTTCCAAAACCCACCAATAACATCAAAATAAACCATCTTATTTCGAAATCGCTAAATAAGTTTTGAATCCCAACTACGTTTTTTGATAATTCCGTAATTCCAATTTTAAATAATTTCAATATAACACGATCCTTGATTTTTATCCAACCGCTTTGTTTGTTTTTTCCAAAATACCACTTCTAACCTCTTTTCCCCAGGCGGCAAACTTTTCTTGTTTGTTTTTTTCCAGACATAAATGGTAAAAAGCTCTTCTAACCTCTTCAAAACTTAAGACCAGATTTTTCACTTCTTACATCCTCTTCTCTTTCTTTTCTCTTCTGTCCTCTCTTCTTCTCTCTTCTTTTTATGAAAGAATAACTTCAAAACTACAAAAAACAAATTGTCTTTTTTTTTTCAGATGAAGACTTTAAATATATCTTTTTTTTGCAGACATGGTTTGCAGATGAAGAGGTAAAACCTTAGAAAAAACATGAAACCTAAGTTTTCAACAATTTCAAAATCCAATCGCAACTTGTGTAATAACATCAAAAACCCAATCTCAATCCAAAACCGAATCGCATTCCAAAACCAAATAGCATTTTTTTATTAATTCAAATATCCAATCAAGGAAGAAATGAGTCGTAAAAAAATGGTTCGCAACAATGTTTTATTTTGGCTTGGGTTCTCAAAGTGTAATAAGATGGTTCACCTAAATAAATAGCTTGGAGGTGTATCGTCGGAATCACAATACTTTTAGAAAAAGTTACATTTATATAAAAAAAGCATAAAACACTATTAATAAAAATTACATTACTTGTACTTGTTTTAATGCCCGTGCATGCACGGGGTTTAAACATTAAGTTTTTAAAAAATATATATATAATTTATTTTTTCCTGTTTATATAAGTGTATTATAGAGTATTATAGAAATATATGAAGAGAATATAATTTAATTAAATCTATTATAGATTACGTAGTAAGATAATTAGTAATATAAATATTTTTTTTGATTTACTTGTTTTTGATTCGATACTTTAAGCCCAACTAATCCTACGAAAACTACCCTTTTAGGTAGCCCGGAGTCGGCTGAAAGAGAACATCGAAGCCACAAGGGGATTAATTTTCTCCTCGTTATATTCGAACCATTGTCTTCCACTTTAGAAAATATGTCAATGAAATAAATACTTTTTCAGAAATTCAATTGTTATAATTTTAGTACGTATTAAACCAAAAGAAAAGAAAATGTAATTTCTTTCAAACCCATCAATGAATAGCTAGAAAACTATTTTTCTTTATATACGATAATTTATGTGCTTCGACGTTTTTCTATTCGGTTGTACAACATGATTTTATACCGATAATGAAAAATTCACTAAAAAGTCTTGGGGTAGATTTGAGATGTGATTAAATAATGTTAAATCTTTGTTTGAAGTAAGAAGTATTTACGTTTATTGTATTTTAAAATATTAAGTCTAGCGGTATAAAGTTTAAGGGGTTATTTGTTTATTTTTTAAAGTTATAATATAATTTGTAAATTTATAAATTTACACTTAACTCCATATAATTTATTTAAAATTAAAATTAAACCACTAAAGTTTTTTTAAATACCTCCTCTTTTTTCAAGTTTTTGTTTTCATAAATTTGACACATATATTTTTATGTGTTTTTTTTCTACATCAAAATTCTCCACCAAAATTTTTTAATCTTGACAAAATTAATTCAATTTTGACTTTTTATTGACCAATCAGAATGCACGATTTTGTCTACGTGGCAAAATCAAGCCATCTGATTGGTCCAACTTTTTAATTCATAAGATTCAATTTGATAAAAAACTCCGAAATGATGTAATTCTTTTATTATATAAAAGATTGTATAGTGCATCCAAATGATTTTAGCTCTCACATGATCGTTTATTTTGTACATCAAGAAAAACAAATTCAAAGAAATTGCGTAATCTTTCTTAGCTTCTTCTTAAATAAAAATCTAAAAAAAAACATGTTTAGCATGTGTGACGTCTTTTCATTTCATATATGCTTTTCATACATGCTTCAATCATCTTTGTTTTAGCTTTGCTCGCATTTTCAAAGATCACAGTTGTTTCGATAATCACTTGCGAACTGTGCATATCCTCGTCAACTTGTTTCATTATTTCAGGTTTATTTTTCTAGACGGTGTGGGGTAGTTGTCACACCTCGTAAATTTCAGGTCATAATTTTAACCTTTATGTGCATTATTTTGACTTTTATAAATTACGTGGTTAATTTTAACATAAAACAGGAATTTATCCCGCACACAATTCAGACAAATGTCTTGAAACGCAAAGCACCAACTCTAATACTAAGGGGGTGGGGTGAGTCTACTCATAACATATTATTATTTTTACTTTAAATAATAATAATAATTATTAAATTTTTTATATTTTCACCGGGTATAATCTCTTTACTCAAAATAAAATAAAATTAGTCTACTCTTAACAAGTATGTTTTAAATGTCATAAAAATGTTATGTAGGTCATGTGAATTTACATTATGATTATTACGTAAATGTTTTGTTATTTTACATTGGATTCAAGACATTTATCAAAGATTATTGAAGCTCGAAGAAAGCCCGATGATTTAAGCCCAGTCGGGCCCATGTTCAAACTATCCAAGCACTTAATACTTGTTTTCATTCTTTTTTTCGTCAGCCCATCAAAGCTTTGTCACAGCCCACGAAATAAGGCCCAACTCTTCTTTTTTTGTTGTTATAACAAAACCTACGTTAAGAAGTGGAGAAAGAAAAAAGGGCAGCCGCAATAGGCACACTGTGTGTGTCTACACACGCTCATATCTCAGGATTTTATTACTCATCCTTTGAATATTGTTATTTTCTTTAGTGCAAATCAGTAGTTATAATTTATTATATGTATTTTTGGTATTCAAGTAACATGCCTTTTGTTATTTACGAAAGGTCAAGTATTTCCATTTCATTTTACTAATCAAACGTTTGAAAATTTTAATTTGCGTTGATTCCATGTTAAGTTTTGTTTGATCCAGTTCAACTTCAAAGGGCTTTTATCTTATCTTTTTAGTCCGAGACTTATTTTGATACGTTTTTAAATGTAATATCATCTTGCAAATGATAGAAGGCATGCTAACATTGTTTAATCGTTTATTTTGTTTCATCTCGTTTGCAAAAGCGATTTACCGATTATGTTCGCTACATTATTAGTACGATTTCTTTCCTTAATTTGTTTTTGTTTCTACACAAATGAATACTTAATGTGCAACTGTATTTTCTTTCTTTTGTTTCATACGCAAAGCTTTACACATCAAAGTTTTAGTTTAATTATTTTTTTATTAATTAGTTTTCTAATTTTTCAACAAATCATATTTCTTAATATAAAACTTAAAGTGGCTGCTAGTAATGAATCATCTTAGTTCACAAAGAAGAGAAATTTTCATAAAAAAGTCTTGTAACAGTTTCTTACAAACATTGATTTTAAAATGTACCTGATACTTATATCAAGTGAAAAAAACAAAGGACCCTAACTATTATAAGAGGTTAAAGGGAAAAAAGGAAATAGAGAAAAATTCTATTAAGTTTTTACAACAAAATTGCAAGCACGATTTGTTTATTACCTAATATTTATTATGTTTTAGGATAGATAATAAAAGATAGAAAAAAAGAGAACTAAAAAAAGAAAAATGCAAAAAACCTCTTTTTATGTTATATGAATCTCCTTATGATGAAAGCAGAGCATCTTTGTCTATGTGAAAAATTCAACCAAGTACTACAGATTATTTGGGTTTTCTATCTTTCAGTTTTTTCTAAAATTAGATAATATAAATATAAAGTAAGCAAGAATAAACTAGACAAAAAAATGGTTTTTCTGTTCGATTTCTATCTAAAAAAAATGATCAGAGATTTTCTCTCTTCTCTATAGAAACAAGAAGAAAGGGGTGATTAGTTGTTAATTAGTAGCTTGAATTATTTTGGATTAGTCAATTGGAGTTTATAAAACTGTTTGAGCTGTATACAATGGATCTCTTTCGCATCGCCAACTTTGGCCAACTTTTGTCTCGATTGGTTTGTTCCTTTTTTTCAGCCCGTGTCAGGAACTCGTTGCTCATTAATACTTGTTGATAATTTCTCGAATCACTACTTTGCTTAAGGTGAGTCTCATAGCCCTTATTTTACTCGTTTTGAACTCTTTTGGGGGAGAATACATGCTCGTTTACATACTCGTTTACATACTTGTTTACATACTTGTTTACATACTCGTTTACATACTTGTTTACACACTCGTTTACATACTTGTTTTACAAAAAAACTCGTTTACAACTCGTTACAATACTGTTTAACACACTCGTTTACAAACTCGTTTACATACTTGTTTACATACTCGTTTACATACTTGTTTACACACTCGTTTACATACTCGTTTACAAACTTGTTTACTTATTATTTTACAAACTCGTTCACATACTCGTTTCCATACTCATTTACAAACTCATTCACAAACTCGTTTACATGATTGATTCCAAACTTACTTACATACTCGCTTTACTTATGGACACAAGCACTTTAAAAGTTTACAAATACATTGATTGCATTTACATAGATACAATTACTTTAAACTTTTATGTAATGCCTAAGTAATCGTTAACCCACAATATCTTTGGGAAGAGGCACCCAGTATATCTTTGGGAAGAGGCACCCAGTAAATTTTTGGAAAGAGGCACCCACATGGTAACAACACGTAACAACATGAATGGTGGTTAAGGTTTCGGTGTCATGAACTTAGTGCAATCATAGTTACATTTTTGTGACTATTATATAGGTTACAATGGTCATACACACCTTATAAATCTTTGATTCCAACATTTATACTTATATTTTTGTGACTATTGTATATATTACAATGGTCATACACACTTTATAAATCTTTGATCCAACATTTATACTTACATAAACCTACGAACTCACCAACTTTATGTTGACACTTTTAAGCATGTATTTCTCAGGTGAATAGGATGCTTGACATATCTGATGTGCATTAGAGTCCAAATTTTACAAAGATTACATTCATGGATTTCTACAATCAAATCTCGTTGTCTTGTTTTCAGTCTTTCATTATGATGCAACTTTGGGCAAATGTTATAACAAGTTTAATTTAAATTAAATCAACGAGATTACTTTTCAAACGACTCATTTAGAGGTCGTTCTCTCATATCTTGTGCAATTGTATTATGAAGTAACGCTCTCGAACATGTTTTCGTTGCGACCCATTTTGGGGGTGTTACAGATTGGTATTCAGAGCCAAGGTTATAGAGAACTAGGTTGCATATATTACCTAGACTATAACCGTTTTCACAAACATTGCATCACGTCAAACTTTTTCATGCGCATACACACTACTTGCTTACCCGACATAGATATATACCTATCTTGCGTATATTTTACATTTATATAAAAGTTATTTTTATAAATAATAGAACTTTCCCTAAAACATTGTAAGTGACACAATGGTCTCGTTTATTTCTAAGACATTGTGAGTTGCACAGTGGTCTCTAAACTTTTCCTCCAGACATTGTAAGTGAAACAATAGTCTCTAACCGTTTCTCAAGACATCGTGAGTGATACGATGATCTTTAAAACTTTTTATGAATTTACATAATATTATTTTACATAACATCGAAACTTGTCACAGTCTGCTGACCCTACGTTAATTTACTATCTGACTCCAAGTTTGAACACTCACCTCATACTGTTGAAATACATGCGTCGTCATTTAACCCCCGCATAGAAACGCCGGATAATTGGAACGCGACTAGTAACTTGTCACCTCGTAACGTGCCGTCCTGGAACACCTACTTTTGGAACACGGCTTATTAATGTCTCATTCCTTTCTCTTTACTTCTTGTAATTTTGAAAAATTGCATCATCAAGAAGATAACTTCAAAGTTCGACAGCTATCAACGACTCATAACCCGATGTATTGCTGACATGCTCTTTCGCTTTAAGCGGAACGAGATCACAGATGCCGAGAACGAATCACGCATAAAGACCCTCGAGACAGACCACGCTAATGAAGGTCACACCTTCCGACTAGAACATCATTGGGTACGACACAACTAGATGCCCCACTCCGGAGAGAGAGAGAGAGTCTCGATCCCTGATGTGTTGTCGTTGTATGGTATATTAAGATGATTCAAGTTTTAAATTTATATTTTTCCGACTAAACAAAAAACAACACTACTTTAAACGGGCATGTACCCATCGTAGTAGTTTCAGTGGTAGTAGGCGTGTCGTAACACTTGAAAGAGAGGTTAAATCTATCAATTAATTTAATTTTGGTTATCTATAATCTATGGTTAATTCAATTCTATTCAAAACTATGTTAAACCTATGTTTTCAAGTCTAAAACCTAATTCTAACGTGAAAGGGGGTTTTCAGCAGAGAGTCTGGCACAGTATTTGTTGGTGTCTATAATCAATTCAAGAACAAAGTAACCCAACGCAAAGCTAATTAAAAAGATGAAAAAGCGGTCAAACATTATATAAGAAAACCGTATTAACCATTATTAATCCGATTAGAATGTTGGTTTGTTTATTTAGTGCAATGATTTCTTCTCTCGAGGTGGCATATCATTCGTAAGACTTAGGCGTTACATCATCCTAAGACCTAGACACAATAATTCTGTCAAAATTAAAACATCCGCATAAAGCATCCTTATTTGCTGATTATAATCTATCTTAGGGATTAAACCAATGGTGATCTTGTTAAACCCTAGCTCATGGAGACTTTACACACTTACCGTTTAATGGCAATTTATACACTAGTAGTCTACTTGTCCAACTATCCAATGGAATCAGAACGTTACTTGTTGAATTATCTAGGTCACTTGCTAGTCAACACGATCAATAAACCATTGACAATATCCAATTAACTAGTTAAGCCCGAAGCGTATCCTAGACACAGACTTAGAAGGACAATATTTGTGTAACTATGATTCTAGATGTATATATTATTATATGGAGAGCTATCCCAGACTCTAGATCTGCTTGGTCCGCTTCACTAGATCCAGTTGAATGATAGGTCGCATACAAAAGCGCGTAAACAAGTATAAATTGATAAACATAAACAAGCATTCAACGATAAATTATGAAATTGAGATAAACAAATACCAAACATTCAGATCTTCATAATAATGGCTAATACCCGAAGGTATTATCCTTTAAACGTCATAATAAATACAAGAGCAATTATTTAGCCAAGGTAAACTAACCGAGTTAACAAATGATACAAAAAACTGAACGATTACTAAAGTATATGGAATTACACGTTGTCTCCTATGGAATTGATAGCGTTGCTCGACGTCTTCTGCTCTTTTTCTCTTTTGAAAATTTACTTTTATGGTTTAGGTATCGAGAATATGATTTAGCACTCTTAAAACTCGTTTTTGAGTTTTCTATTTATAAGGTCTGGAAGTCGGTTGGATACGGCGTATCCAAGTGTTGGATACGGCATATTGGGGATTTCTTGGAGTAGAGACCACGTTTGATATCTTCCAGAATATTATATTGATTCCATATCTTAAATACGGCGTATTGATTCTCTCTGGATACGACGTATTGATCTTTATCCTTCTGTGGTCTTTGGTGAGTGCAGGCACGGATACGTCGTATCTTTCTTGATGGATACGGCGTATTGGTCTTCAGAATAGTAATCTTCAAAATATCTTCATTTAAGCTCCAGAATGCGCGCCTTTTGTTATCTTTCACCAATTACTCGATAATTACTGCAATTCTCAAATATAAACGATTAAGCAACAATTCTTGGCAATAACTATACAAAATGGGTTAATAACATGAGATAAATGATGCTATAAAATAGACGTTATTTGATGTCATCAAATATCCCCCCACTTGAATCCTACTTTCCTTATGTTAGACTAGAAGTTGTATAAAGAATGTATCCCAAGGATATTTACCTTAAAAGGAGCACTATTTGATCTATTACAAGTACACAACCAAACACCTCACGAAATAGGAAGATGAAAACACTCAAATCACTCAACTAATCTATGTGGTAACATGTAACTAATTCGCTTAATTGCTTGGTCGTGACGAGTATTCTATCATAAGCTTGGCAAGGATACACATCTCCACCGCTAAAGCTAAGGAGTAACAAGTTTATAAAGGTAAATATGGGTTTTTGTATGGAAAGGCGTACGGTTTGATCATTCTACAATCTTTCACCAGAAGTACCACTCCAACAAGGCAGCTGAAGCACACATACACACCCAGAACGCCGGGATAGACATGTGTGTTCGATCACATCCCCATTCAAATTTAACCAACGGTTAGGATGAAGAATGATATAGGGTAGGAACCTTCTAACTTTCACCAAAAGTCGTAAACCAACGAGGTACAAGACATGCATACATGCCCGTAATGCTGGAATAGACATGCATGTTCGTATGGATCCTCGTTCGCGTAAAACCAGCGGCTAATCATCAGGTGAGAGGGAAGTAAATTGTTGTTAAATAAAAATCAAGAAACAAATAGATTAAGACTTAAGATACAAGTTGCTAGACACTTATTTCCCGACCGTTACCATGATAAAGACACAACTATTTATGACGTCTTGATCATTGATCAAAACCAACAACATAAGTTGGCGTTCTCGTAACGGTCAACTTCCCAATCATCCCCAAAACTTTACATACTCTACAAGGTAAGTGGTGATATCTTTCACTTTGTACAATACTCTACATCGTTGATTTTTTAGGCGTATCAATGAATAATCGATCATTCGTGTAATTCCTTCGGTAATGCTCTTTGCGAAATGATTATCTTCAAACTTTCTTTCTCTCTTTTTGTATTTTTTCTTATTTTTTTTATTTTCTCTCTTTTTTTTAACAAATACCTAAAATCTCGGTGTAGTTTCACCATCTTCACGATCATAATAATTCCGGATAATTTCTTCGATAGTTCCTTCGTCTTCGGATTCACCAATAATTGTGACGGTAGTAAAATCACATGAGCTTTGACTACTAATATACATTCCCATTTGCAATGCGTAAATTTCCAACCGCACCAAAGATAGAAAATGACACAAGACTCGGGAAATACAAACTTTACACTTTAAGCAACTAGCAACTGTAAATTAAACTTAATCTAACAGGGTAGGTTAAGGTGTAAGGGTGTAACGAAACAAATAGTTGGTGTAAATTCCTAAAGGATTGGCTCTACGGGTTGTTCTAGTGGATCATCACTCTAAAGATGAGAGTGGAAAGGGTTTAAACGGGAGGTTAACTAACCGGTGTAGTTAGTTAATAAGCAACATGTAAAGGCGATTTGGGTGTAATCCTAAAATTTACCAATTTAAACAAGTTACTCCATCTAAATCCATAGTACTTATCATTGCGGTCTCGAGTGATATACCAAGCCAAGTTCTAAAGTCTACAACATCACTGACACACTCATATTTTATGGAATTTAGGTAAACATTTGGAAACAGAAAGGTTAAATCCTCACAATATCTAACAAGGGTTATTGTGTGCGGGTTATGTATCAAGTAATTTCACAAAAGCATGCTTGAATTTTTTTTAAATTTGAGCATAATTTAAGCATTTTAATGTGAAAATTAGGACAAGTAAACATTCTAATTCCATCCCCCCACTTGAATTATACAACGTCCTCGTTTTATATATAAAACATTAAATACGGGGGTGGATTTTGGAATTTAAAAGAATTAGATGATGAAACTCCCCTGAAATTTGGCTCGTAAGATTCTCCAAGTTGCGTTTATGAGCAAGATTGTGTGCTGAAAAAGTGTCTGAATCCTAGCACGAACAACACACACATAGAATTCTAGAAAATATGCATTCCACCAACTTCGTCGATATTTCTTTCTCGAGGTCCTATATAAAATATAGGAAGAACAAGTGCATTCCTATCTTGGTACCTACGGTTAATTTAAACTAAACTAAGCGAACTAATTACAAGTCAAAATGTTGGATACGGCGTATCAGGTTAGTGAATACGCCGTATTCAAAATCTGCCAATAATGTTTCTAAAGTGTAATAAAATAAAGACAGATAACGTCCAGACAATCAATACGCCGTATGGTATGGAGCGGATACGCCGTATTGATGTATGTGAAGACAGACTCGATAACAAAATTAAATAACAATCCGGGTTGTCTCCCAGGAAGCACTTTTGTTTACAGCGAAGACTTTAAGTTAGACTTTTCTTCAGCTTCCACTTTATTTGGTCTCATGCACGCTAACGTGCCCGCGTATGAGCCATTCTTCCATCTTCCCATTTCGAATGTAATTGGGTCCTAGATTTAAAACTCCTTTGTAGAACCCCTTAAGCTTTTGAAATGCATGCGAGATTTAATTCTTCACATCTTTCTCACTTACCTTTATTAATGGTGGGATCTTGTTACATTACTCATTGGTGTAGTTTTTAAACCTTGGATGTGATCGCACCATTTGGTAAGTTACTTCATCATCACCATTGTAAAGGGTAATAATCCCTTCAA
>BQNB010029655.1:23630-55568 GCA_026074375.1 Tanacetum coccineum
CCGCATTGAAGAGACTCTAGCGTCGGTAACATATGGAAACAAAGGTTACGGGTATCTACCCTTGTTCGAATACTTTTTTGATGCTGCAAATTTACAGTTGTAATAGCACTATAACTACTGTTGTAAAAACTTTCAGCCGTTACAAAAATAATGCAACCTAGGTGGAAAGTGAGAGAGAGATGTGTCGAAAGAGATTTGGAGGAGACGAAGACACGTAGGGAGAGAGTACATGTGTTAATGAATCACACAATGATAATGGAACCGGGTACGCAGATCGGGTCAAGCGGGTATGGATGAGTGCATTAAAGATACCTCGGGGGGATAATCTTAATGGTTAATATAAAAGTATAATTTATAATTTATATTAATCGTTTACCCAATATCACAAAGATAAGGACCGTGATGTGATTGTACAGGAGGCTCAGGTAGGCAAACGACCGAAGACAGAGGACGCACCCGCCATGGCTGCAAACGCAGTGCGTTGCCGCGCGAAGCTATGGATGATCTTGTCTTTTTCGTAACCTTTCAGATTCATCATAGCCTTTCATAACCGATATGACTACAATTCTCATAAAATATAAGGCACAATTCTCATGAAACCCAGGCAAAAGAGACTTCAAGCCGCCATGGCTGCAAACACGTTCTCGTGCTACCCCGCCAATATACGGCTCAATTTCAATCTGTTGGCTTGTTTAACTACAGGGTAACTCATTGTTTTCTCAATTTAATTTTTGGCCAATGAGGGTATAACATGTAAACAACGTCATCATTATCAGCCAAAGCACCTTCTATCACATTAAAGGCATAATAAAAACAAATCGTCACAACCCGGAAACCACTCGACACCATTAACGGTAACACACACAAAAAGTTACAATCAATAACAGCAACAATGTAAACAGAAAAGAAAGGATTATGTCGCCATGGCTGCAAAGTTAGCAACTTGCCCCGCCAAGATGCGAATAATCTTAACTTTTCTGGCAAACTGTGCTGTTATACACAGTGTACGACCGCATAATGTACAGAGCAATGACACTTTATTCCAAAGCATCAACAACACAACATATTCAAAGCGTAGTATTGTAACTGCTAGAACCACAAATAATGCAAAAGTATGCGGCTTTGGCGTGATTACCATCTAATTGTTAAAAATAATCTCATTAGTTTATAAATAGACGGCAACTCATGCATTCTTTTAGAAGTCTTATTTTTCGCAAAAAAATCTCTCAGTTAATCAATAACAAATTAACCATAAAATGGTTAGCAATAGTAAACCAACAAATGTCTTGCATACCCGCACCCAATTATATAACTTAACAGTTATCATAGTAATAGGAGTTAATTCATCAAAAATAGAAAAAACACCTAAGCACAAACCCCTGAAAAGAAAAACAACATACCTGCATTTACTTGGACCTATAAAGGCCAGTTTCGCATAAGTTTTAAGGTTTTCACAGATTCGAGCCTGTGTCACCCAAAACATGCTTACCCGATGGTTGTATCTCTTATTTTCTTCTTTTGATTTACAGTCCCAAAGATGTAAACCAAATTAGAGTTCTACTTATCTGAACAAATCAAAGAAAACCCAAATCAATATACACAGATGTAAATGCATGATTGGCGCGGTGGAAGAAGAGAGTGGGAAAAAATGGGGCGGTGAAAAGTGAGAGAGAGATGTATCGAAAGAGATTTGGAGGAGACGAAGACACGTGGGGAGAGAGTACAAGTGTTAACGAATCACACAATAATAATGGAACTGGGTCTTCAGATCGGGTTAAATGGGTATGGATGAGTGCATTAAAGATGCCTCGGGATGACAATCCCGCTCTTTATATATAAAAGAGTAATAAAGCCCGGTTCCCTATTATATAACATGGCTTTATGATGTATTTCTAATAGATCCATGTTTCTTTAATTCATAACCGGGACTAGGGGTGTTAACGATCCGAGCCGAGTCGAGTTTCAGAATATTCGAGCTTAGCTCGATTAACTATTATTCGGTTCGAGCTCGACTCGAGCTCGAATAAATATTCAAAATCCTGCTCGAACTCGAGCTCGTGTATTAATCTATTTGTTCGAGCTCGAGCTCGATGCTCGTTTAGTTAACTTTTATTTTTTTAAGTTACTCGAGCAGCTCGTTTTTCAGCTCGAGGAGCTCGATAACCATTTTCTGCCTAACCAAGTTCGATCATGCAATTCAATTCAAATGATTAAATAAGATTCTAGTTAACTTAACTAAACTAATGAGAACCCAAACGTAGAGTTAATTTTCTTTTAGACTCCTCGAGTTCAAATTTTAATTGGGAACAAGAGCCAAGTCATTTTTAATATAAATGGGCGGGGCTTTTCTTTTATGAAGTTTCTCATCTTTAAAGGTTTTCCTCTTAATCGATGTGGGATAAACTAGTATGCTCATATTACAATTTTGTTTCTCATCTTTGTTTTTCTCATTTCTAACTTTATATTTTATTTTTAGTGTAAGAAGTTTTAGTTAACAAATACTATATAATTATCCTTTTATGTTTTTTTCTAAATCACAACTATACGAAAGTATTATAATTAATACTGCCTTTAAGAAATTAACTTTAACGATTTCTAATTCCGCAATTGAACAAAAGTAACATAAATTTATATACATTTACGATCATATAAATAGATTGAGTTATTATGTTGTCTCGTTTGTTCGTAACAAGTGTCACAAAAGTCGTGCTTCGCCATATTTGTAAATTAACAAGGGTGTTTATCTTAACATATTTGATTTGACTTACATAATAGGTCAAAATCTAATAAACTCATAAGCTTGTTTTAATGCTTATGTGCTTATTTACTTTACCTCATAAGCTTATATAAGCTAGAGGCTGATGTTGATAAATTCATAAGGCATTAGTTAAAGATACATTTATCATAGTTCAAAGAGCTCGCAAGTCCATTAAATAAGCTAATACATCGGCACCCATAAAAAATATATAAGTTACAAATTAGCGGATAACACTATAAAGTCGCATCTTGATCAACAAGGTTTATATTAGTTTTGAATACAATTGAAAGTTGCGATTGTCATATGCTTATAATAGAAAGGGATAAAATGAAAATAAGTAATTGAAACATTGAAACAAAGTTATTACGACATAACTGTAAGGTATTGGTAGTCACCCACATAACCTATAAAACATGTGCAGCGAGATATCTAACCTTGTCCATATCTCATAAAGGTCATGCAAAGAAAACTCCTAATTACATATCTCATAATTAGATATCTAACCTTAACCTAAACAGGTGTAAATGGTGTTTACATAATTACAACTTGTCTATTATTTCCTTGAACTGCAAGTAATCTTCTAGTTGCAGGAAATCGCCTTCTTGATCTTTTTGACGCCTTTAGTAAACGATTATGGCTTCATGGAGAAAATAACTTTGGTGGTTGCGTCAAGTATCTACTAGTATTGCACATGTAGATATAGGGTTAGATCATATGCACATTTGTCGATTTAGTGGTCGACTAAGTGTTAGAGGAGTAGTTATAACTAGGGATGGCAATAAAACCCGTACCCGATGGGGACCCGATCCCCCAAACCCGAATTGACTGGGGAATCCCCGAGTTGACCGGGGATGGGGATGGGGACGGGGAATCCCCGAATTATGAAACCGGGGATGGGACGGGGATGAGGATAACACCCATTAGGGTTTATGATTTTTTATTTTATATACTTTATATATTTATCTCATATAAATATATACACCTTGGATAATATTTGTTTTAACTCATCTAAGATATTATATACATTAGTTCACATTTCTTAATACATTGTCTATTTCATATTTTGTATCTCTTTTTCTCATTCCGACTTGCCTATTTTGTTTAGTGTGCATCGATATGACCCATCAACATTTTTATGAGTACTAGTTATGAAAGACATATATTTTTCAAGATTCCAATATGAAAGAAATTTTAAAATATCATGTAAGCCACTAAGGCATATGTAACAACAATTTTATATCAACACGAAACATCCTATTTATGATTATTTAGAATATGCAACATAAACCGAGATAGTATAAAGAGGTATTATGTCGTCTATTTAGTATTCAACACCTAACATGTATATGAAAGTCATATGGTTTTAAAAAAATCATTTGGTGAAACACGAGTATATGCCATATTAGTCCACACGTAATATGGCATATGTGTATGTTTGTTTGTGAGTATACAAGCAAAATTTGTATACATACACATATACGTTCATATAGATCGATGTCACTTCTAACCATTATGTGAACCGATGGGCATATCTATTAGTAACTATAAGATATGAGTAACTATTAGATGACAAAATCCTTTTGTGGTTGTAAATATCATCTATTATTTTCTTAATATTTAGTTTTTGATCGCATTATTGAGTTGTTTAAAAAGCAATTAACTTACATATAAGATTTGATTAATTTTATATAATAGAAAGATAGTATCTAAACTTTAAGATTGCATGATATTGCCTAATACTACTCTAAAATAATCTTTTGAAAATACTAGGGCGATGTTCATTTTATAATGGTACAACTAGTCAGCATAATCAAATATCTACAAACTGTTATTGAAATGAACATGTATTTGATAATGAAATTGTTATCTAAATGGTGTAATAATTTATTAAATATGTATAATTTTATCAACTTTAGAAATATGATAAATTACTCGTATATCTTTAAGATTGTTTTTACATGTACTTAATATAGTGCTAATGTGTTAAAATGTTTCATAGTAAATAAAAGAGTAGAAACATTATTGTATGATTTGTATCCCACATGGAAAGAGGGAGGAAAGTGAAGAAAGAAAGGAAGCTATATAAATAAGTGTCTAAGGAAACAAAGAAGATGAACTTGATATATATGGCTTTATGCAAATAAACTTTGACAAATTAAGTTATGCAATTAACTTCAACTATAATATTAGCATTTCTTGAAATTTCTATAATATAATATCTTAAAGCTTGTTTAGCTCGATTAGCTCGTTCGACTCGTTTAGCTCGAGTAGCTCGTTTAGCTCGTTCGACTCGAATAACTAAACGAGCTTTCGAACGAGCCGAGCAAAATATTAGATTTATAAGCTCGACTCGTAAAACTTATCGAGCACCGTTTCTTGTTCGAACTCGAATCGAGTTCGATAACTTTGAAGCTCGACTCGAGATAAACGAGCTCGAACTCGAGTAGCTCGTTAAAAGCTCGACTCGTTAACACCCCTAACCGGGACCTATTACTTGGGCGGGATTATTTCAATTTTTCCAATACCCTACCTCAAACATAATCACACAAAGTGAGCCGCCCTTCCTCCCTCCCAATTTTTTCAATTTTTTCAATTTTTCAATTAAGCCGCCCTTCACCATTTTTCTTCCCTTCTGCAGTACTACACACCGCTGCCCCGCTAATGGTAGGTCATTCCCCTTTCCTCTTTGTATATATAATTAAAAATTAGGGTTAATCTTTATGTCTGTGTTTTAGGCTTAATGCATGAATATGTATGTGTTACTTTTAGGGTTAATGTATGTTTGTTTTTGTCAAGTTTTAATTAAGCCTTAATGTATGTATGTTAACCTCTGTGTGTATGTATCTATGTATCTATATTTGTTCATTTTGGGGCTTAGATTTTGGATTTACATATGTATGTGTGTCGATTTACTTTAAGGCTTAGTTGAAACTTGGGGTTATTTTTCAGCTTAATAGCATTAATCTAAGTCACAGATGTGTTGCATATGTAAGTAACGATTGTGTTAAAACTTTTGCAATAAGTGTCCTTCAATTCTTATAGGTCTTTAGAATGATGACATAAGACAAATCATTTGGAGCAAATTTTATGCAATAAGTGTTCTGTTCCTATTAAGAATGAGCCTTAGTGTACGTTTTTCTTCAAATAGATTAATTTAATAAACCAGATGGAGTAGTCGTCCCAACTTTGGAGGTAAGTAGCCTGATCTCTGTTAATTGTTTGACTATATATCTACAAAAAGGTCACACTATCTATGGAATGATCTCACTAAGAAGCACTAAAGGTTGGGCGCAAAAGGTTATTAACCGGTAACCCTAACCGGCCCACAATCGATGATGCCACTATTGGTGTTTTTGCATTTTGATTTATACAAGTTGCAAATAGTGGTTTGCCCAGTTTATTGGATCTGTTTGGTCTACTTGATTGTTCTACTAACACCTCAAATTCGCAATTTTATAGGGTTTACATATACAAAGTCTATTCAAGTGCTGCTTGGTATGTAACTTAACTCCCTCCAAATGTGGCTGGATGTAAATGCAAAGGAAATTGTACGAATCCAAAGACTTGTGCATGTGCTGAACTTAACGGCGGTGATTTTCCATATGTACAAGAGAGTGGCGGCAGGTGAGTATATAAACTCTGTATTTAAACTTTTAGTATGGTGCATTATCTGACATGTGATAGGTATGTGATAAATACTACAAAAGAGTAGTTGTAGGACATGCTAGTGGTGTGCTCTTCAGCAGTTTTGTCAACCTTTGGGCATGTAAGTTTTGATTCCTTTTTATTCTGTGAAATGGCTTCTGTTTTATTATTCTCTCTTGGTCTTTCTTTATTGTGAACAGGAGAGAGATCAGAGAAAAGGCCGCAAGCTATTGTGAAAGAGCAACTGCAGAGTTTTACAAAGATGCACGAGTAAAGACTACAAATTATTGTGCACGTTCAGATAGGGGTTATTTTATACGAAGATCTGGAACAAGTTTAACTTAGCAGATTAGTAAATGTGGTGTTACTTCTTTAGAAGGGAGCGTACTTCCTAATGACCTTCCAAACAGAGGATATATTATTTATCAAGTGTGTCTTCTTCCTTTTCATTTTTTAAATTTCAATTATGTGTTAAGTGGCACTACATATAAATATAAGTCTCACTCGATTTTTTTTGTTAATGGTCGTCTCAATGTTGTTAATATCCCTCCTTCATTTGAACTTGCAAGAAACGTTAAGTATGTTTGTCTTATTATTTGCAGGTGGTTAATGTGGTGTTTTGCCGGTTACTATTGTGGTTTAGAGCGTGTACTAGGATGGGCAAAGTCAAGACTTACTATGTATTCTTCTTCATCTGGCTTGATTCTCAAGTTTAAATGCTGGTTTGGGATGTCATCAACTTCATTAAACCCCATTTGTTTTGGTTGGGTTATTCAAATACAATGCATAATAACGAGACTTAACAGTATGAAATGGTGAAATTTTCACTATCATTTTCATTCAAGTAGATGTTGAGTTAGTTGGTAGCTTTTTCAGATATGTTGTTTGAAGGATTAGTTGCAGGATAAATGTCAATGTATGACTAAAAGTAAGTTGTAATCTCAATGACTCTTGATCTGCATCAATACATTGTTCAGGTTGCCGAAAAAAAACTGATCTAAAGGCTGGAGTCATAACAAGAATTTTTTTTTTATTTTTTTTATTCACATAGAGCCATGTTTTTTGTTAGAAAACCGGGCTCTATAAGAGGTAATAGAGCCCGTTTCCAAAACCGGGCTCTATTTGCTTTTCCAATAGAGTCCCCTCCCCTTTAAGCCCCTATCTAAAACCGGGATTTATGATACTTTCTAACCGGGCTCTATGTCCCTTTTTGTAGTAAAATACAACCTACCTAAAATATTCTTCTTGATATATTTACATAATATTCTAGTATCCTTTCCTAATAGCTATCAAAATTTATACTCTACTAACTAGTAGTATTTCTCTCCGCATGTTGTTTTATACCTAAAATAGCATAGACAGGTCCTTATGCTTATGTTACTTATAACTTAAAAATAATGTACCATCTTAAGAAACGGGACACAAGTCACAACCTTGCAATTAGTTCACGTACTTGTCAACAACGAGTTACAAAACAGAGCTACATCAAAAGACACTTGAGCATCATCTTTTACCATTATATTAATAATGATTGTAGGAAAGATAGAGGGTAGCTTTATTGTAAACGCCGTACATGGCAAGGGTGTTGTAGTCCTCGAGTGGTGTTCCGTTATAGATGAGCCTTTGGTAGGCAACTGAATTACCTTCCTTGTCCTGGATCTTGGCTTTCACATTGCCGATGGTGTCTGTGCGTTTGACTTTCATACAGAATGTTTTATTGGCGAGTGTCTTGACATATATCTGCATCAATCCCCTTGAATCAATCAGAAGTGTTAGGGTATATCCATTGTTGATGTGGAAGTCAGAAAGGGTATTACTGTCCTCAAGAACCATTTCATTAAATATTAGCGCCTGTTGATAGGTAGGGATACCTTCGATAGGCATGATTTTTGCTTTCAAGTAGCCAATGGTGTCTGAGGGTTTGACTTCCAAAGAGATCTTTCTTTTGTTGAGGGTCGTGACATATATTTTCATCAATCCCCATGATTTAAGCAGAAGTGTGAGGGTGGATTCCTTCTTGATATGGAAGTCTGAAAGGATACCACTGCCCTCAAGAACCATTTCGTTAAATATCAGCACCTGCTGTGCAGGAGGAATACCTTCCTTGTCCTGGATCTTGACTTTCACATGACCAATGGTGTCTGTAGGTTTGACTTTCAGAGGGATGGTCTTTGCGAAGCATGTCTTGACAGAAATCGACATCAATCCCGTTGATTTAAGCAGAAGTGTTATTATGGATTCCTCGCTGATGTTGAAGTCAGAAATGGTACCGCTGTCCTCAAGAACAATTCCATCCATACTTAGCACCTGCTGGTCAACGGGAGTACCTTCTTTTTCCTGGATCTTAGCTTTCACATTGCCAATGGTGTCTGAGCGTTTGACTTCCAAATAGATCGTCTTTCCAGAGAAGGTTGTGATAAATATTTGCATGAATCCCTTTGATGTACGGATAAGTGAGAGGGTGCATTCCTTCATAATGTGAAAATCGACAAGGGTATCGATGTCCTCGAGAACCATATTCTTGAAGATCAACGCCTGCTCGTCTGGAGAAAGACCTTCTTTATTCTGGATCATGGTTTTCAAGTTGCCAATGGTGTCTGAGGATTTGACGTCAAGAGCGATGGTCTTTCCAGTGTGGATCTTGACGGAGATACCTGCAGAAGTAAAAATAAACATGATAAAACTTTGAACAGATTTAACCACTATTAAACATAAATCAAGGGACAACACTCAGTAACTTTTGATCATTTAGAATTCGGATATATCATGAGCTACAAGAGTTTGCATTACGTACATCCAGAATCCGCCAAAACAATACTCATATTTTGCTAATCTCATAATATTTGCTTCGCCGCTATTCGGTTTTGTAACTGATCGAATCTAGATTAATATAATGGAATCAAACTCAACTAGGTGTCAGGCCTTTTATTGTGCCTTAAATAAGAAGTGCGGCGGTTTTAAAGTTGAAAACCAGAGTATAACATAGAATGTTTCTCATATGTTTACATATTTGAATTATGGCTGATGAACTTTGGGGTCCTTATACCCTTCAAAAATGTTTATTTTGTTTAATTGTTCATTTAGGTCAAAATAACTGAATTATCTTTTAAATGATGACAAAACCTTAAAACACAATCTATTACTCATGTAACTGCTTTCTCATCCAACTCAGCTCCATGTAATCTCCAACATGTAGAAAACCATGTCATATACATGTCGAAAATAAAGATTGATGAACTATTGATTCATAGTACTTTTAAAAAATGTTCATTTTGGTTATCGTATAATTTTTGTTTATTTAGGTCAATGTGAGCTAAATGTCTAACAGTGTGTTTGGAGAAACTAGTTTAAATTAGAGCTTGAGCTTATGGGAGCTTGAGCTTACGGGGAGCTGGAGCTTATAAGAGCTCCAATATGAGCTTTTACTTTTAGAGATGTTTGACATAGTAATTGAAGCTAGAGCTTATGGGTGTAAATTGGCATCAAAAGACAAAACAAACAAATATTAGAAAAAGACCAAGGGTATTTATGTTATTAGCCAAACAAAAAGCTCAAGCTCCTATTAGAACCGCTTCCTAAAGAGCTTCTCTTTCAAGAGCTTATGGCTTCCAAAAGCTTCTCATCCAAACCAAGATTATTTTAAAGGCTCAAGCTCCAGTAAGCTCCTAAAAACTTTACGCCAAACACACCCTAAATGAATATACAAGGACAATGGTTGTTTATGTGGGAGTGACTTAAACAAGATGTTGAACATTAGGCAAATAAAGAGATAATAATAATACAATGATCCAAGTAATTAAGTAAACAACTTTTTGTTGTGATTAACTCATTTTTGAGATGAGTGATTGAATAGAATAAATGCATAATAAATAAAGACACAAGGATTTAACTTGGTTCGGCAAAAGCCTACATCCACGGACGGAAGCAAGAATGAAATTTCACTAGCAACTATATATGGAGTACTAATGTTACATGGTGTATCGCTCAAAATCTAGGCTAGCTCCACTAAATACTTATGAAAGTAGTCTCGACCCTCACTAAATTTTATATACTTCTGTCAAAAGATCACCCACGTCTAGAAACAAACAAATTTGTTTGCTGAATTTTGGATATGAAGCCCGCGTCTATTTTCTTTTAATAGATAAAATAAATATGTGAAAGGAAGACTTTCACGTGGCTATGTAAACTTGCAACCGAGTCACAAAATGAATAGTTTGGCCACACCACCTATTGAGGGCTATGCCATCTATGCTCGGTTGACCAGATCCCAACGAATGTTAGCAGTAGACTAACCTTATTTCATCAGAGATCATTTTTTTAATTGGAAAAAGCGATAATCCCCAAACTATACATATATATATCTCACTCTAAAATCGACACAAAACCTTAATGATATACATAGTGAAGTGTGTTGTGTCATTATATATTTACAGAAAGTTAATGCTAGGGTTTTTATATAAAGTCACTATCATCACTAAAATGAAAAGGTCTCAAATTCAATTCTATTAGGACAAACACGTACCTAACGTGGGTTTAGAGTTTAGGGTTTAGCGTTTAGGGTTACCCAATCCTTTTCAGAAAATGAATACATTTACGGTTTGAGTGTGTGCTGTGCTGAGATTAAAGTATTAAACCCATGATTAAAGGCCAAAATTCATAATTAACAAAAAAATGAATATATCAAAACCATGCAAGTAATTATAAAAATAAACCTAACTTATAAAAAAACGATAAAATAACAAAAAGTAGTAGCAGCTACAGTATATATAATTAAATGGATACAATGAAGATGATGGTTAGAAGAATCATCCTTACTATAAATGTCGTCATTCGTTAAATCATCTCCATCGTCGCTTAAACCAGTTTCGAAAAGATCGCCAAAGAAACTCCCTGACCACTGAGCATCCGCCATAATACTTTTCCTAGTAACGTTATGTTGGAAGAGTGAGAGGTTTAGATTTGGGCAACAAATCTACACCGTTTATTTATGAGTAGGGTAAAACTGATATCTCATTCCATAAAATCATGATACAATATATAATAGTTAGAGGACTATTCTAGAAGTGGGCTTGAGCCCAAGACACTAAGATACACAAACTATATGGGCTAACACTCCCCCACAGTTAGAGCGGGGGGAAACCGGACGCTCAAACTAGACCGAAACTCTTCAAACAAAGATGACGGCAATCATTTGATGAAGATACCCGCAAACTGATAACGAGAAGGAACATGAAGAACCCGAACCTGACTAGCAGCAACCAAATCACGAACAAAGTAAATATCAATCTCAATATGCTTCGTACGCTGGTGCTGAACCGGATTGCAAGACAAATAAACAGCACTAACATTATCACAATAGACAAACGTAGCGGAAGACAAAGGAGAATGCAACTCTCGCAATAAATTGCGTAGCCAACACGTCTCAACAACAACATTGGCAACACCCCGATACTCAGCCTCAGCACTGGAACGAGAAAGCGTCGGTTGACGCTTAGAGGACCACGAGAGAAGGTTGTTACCAAGAAAAACACAATAACCGAAGGTCGATCGCCGAGTAGTCGAACAACCAGCCCAATCTGCATCGGAATAAGTAACCAAATCTGTAGTAGATGAGGAAAATAACTACAAACCATAATCCAATGTACCTCGAACATAACGCAAAATCCGTTTAAGAGCAGAGAAATGAGGCTCTCTAGGATCATGCATATGAAGACACACATGCTGAACAGCATAAGAAATATCCGGTCGAGTAAAAATAAGATAATGTAGAGACCCTGCAAGGCTCCGGTATAAAGTCGGATCAAAAACAATATCACCTGTAGCACCCAGCTTAGACCCAATATCAACGGGAGTCCGACTAGGATTACAGTTAACCATACCAGCCCGATCAAGAATCTCAACAGCATATTTCTTCTGAGATAAAAATAACCTAGAAGAGTCTCGTGTAACAGAAATGCCCAAAAAATAAATAAGCGAACCTAAATTAGTCATAGCAAACTCCTGATGTAAAGAGCGAATAATCTGTTGTAACAAATCATGAGAAGAAGTTGTAAGCACAATATCATCCACATATAATAACAAATAAGCAGTATCCATCCCGTGTCTGTATATGAATAAAGAAGTGTCACACCGACTATGCTGAAAACCCACACGTGTAATATATGATGCAAACGTCGAAACCAAGTTTGAGGGGCTTGCTTGAGCCCATAAAGAGACCGCTGTAACAAGCACACATAGTCAGGATGAGCAGGGTCCCGAAACCCTGAAGGCTGATGCATATAAACAGTCTCAGACAAATTCCCATGCAAAAAAGGTAGTCTTGACATCAAGCTGATGAATCGGCCAATGTCTAGAAGCAGCTAAACTAATAATGACGACATGGGTTTCGGCTTATTTGATTAGAGGGTTTCTTTTATCTATTAAGTTATTAATAGTGGTATGTCTAAAAAGAAATTATAATTGTTTTATTGTTTGTTTGTTTATTTTTATTTGTGTTGGTGATTTGTGCTAGGCCACAGATTCACACGATCGTCTGTTTATTTTTATTTGCGTTG
Source organism: Tanacetum coccineum (assembly GCA_026074375.1). NCBI lineage: Eukaryota > Viridiplantae > Streptophyta > Magnoliopsida > Asterales > Asteraceae > Tanacetum > Tanacetum coccineum. Next base: position 36,588 of record BQNB010029655.1, read on the forward strand.
GTGATTTGTGTTAAGGTCACAAATCCACACGATTATTATTTGTGTTGGTGATTTGTGCAAAGGTCACAAATCCACACAATTGTTATTTGTGTTGGTGATTTGTGCTAAGGTCACAAATCCACATAATTGATATTTGTGTTGGTGATTTGTGCTAAGGTCACAAATCCACACAATCTTATATTGTTGTTCGTGCTTCGGCCACGAGCCGGTTTGTTTTTTATTACGCTAATGTTTTTATTAGGTTTTATTTTTGTTTTCTAGTTTACTACTCCAGTCCGAGCTTTCACGATTTCGCCGCTCGGACTGCGAGGGAGTATTAGTGGATTAATAAGCCCAAGCCTGGTTTGTGGGCTTTGAGTCCGTTAGAGTTTCATTGATGTAATATCATATAAATAGTGATTAATAATAAAGTTACACCTACGAGTTTTATTGTCTAACATTATTAGCTTTGTCACAACTTACAAGGCTTGTAAAGGAACCGTCGGTGACTATAAATAAACATAATAGCTACAAATATAATTTGAATTTAACCTTTACAAATGAAATAAACAAAACTAAAAAGTAAAAATTGAATAAGTAATTTCAAAAGCATTTGGGATAAAAATAGTTGCTGTGTTCAAAAACTCAACAAATCAATGAATCGAGCCGAACCGCTCTATTTAAAACGTGAAAAACCCGTTTATCACGACTCAGTTTTGGTTATTATTTTTAGATATTTGCGGTTAACCGAACCCAACCGTGTATATAATATACATGAAGGTTTTAACTGAATATTCAAATAATTGTATAAGATTTGATTACTTATTCAATACTTTTTTGTATAGAGATTTTTTGTTCCCAAATAAACCTTCGCTAATATGTGTAAAAATTGTTTAATGTGGTCGTAACTTATAAATGTTGAATAAATATTTTCTGTTAATATGTTATATATGTTTATTTAATGCAATTATTGTGACCAAATAACTTTAATATGAATTTAATTTATTCAATATTATTTTTGCTAAAATAATATTTTAGGTTCTAGAACACGTTATTATTCATACGTTAAACTCGATTACACGTCTAAAATGGTTAACCGTGACCCGAACCGCGGGTAACAGCTCCTTTCGGGTACTCGCGTGTTTTGTTACCCGCCTAGTACGGTTCAGTTTCGGGTAGTAAAATATGTACCCATCCCGTGATGGATAGATTAAATCTTCCAAATAGCCGAAACGAACCTCCCGTGAACACCCCAAAAAATAGTAGAGTAAATTACACATATGGTCTTTGTGGTTTGGCAAAAAAATCGCATATATCGTCTCTGATAATTTAAAGTTGCATTTTCGGTTCTTATATATATATGCAAAAAACACTGGTAGTTCTTCACTTTAACTGATGTTACTCTTTTTTGTGAAACCCCCTCATGTGCAATGAACATAAAGGTAAAATTGTCATTTTAACCGTATTATTCTTTGATATCAAATAAAAAAAGTTTATAGAATAATACCATCACTTCTTTAATATAAACATAAACAGATGTTCATCACCACAAGTCCATAATCTCTACTCATTATATTCACGAATGCATGTATACATTTAACACACACGTACCAAAATGGATCCGGTTGGGAATCACGATGTGGAGAAGCTTTAGATTGGAAATCAAATGGAATTTAAGGGAATTTGTGAATTAGGGTTTCGAATTTGGGTGTTTCGATTTTTGGGGAAATTGTGAATAAGGGTCCCGAATTTGAGGGAATTTGTAAAATGGAGCTTCAAATAGTATGAAGGATCTTGTTGCTAAAGGTAGTAGGGGTAGTAATGAGATGAGAGAAGATGGTGGTGATAGGTGGTGGTTGGGCTGAGGTTATGAGGGGTGGAGAAAAGAAAGCAGTAACTGGTATGTGTGTAATTACACATACCTTTTACCTTTTTTAAAAAAAAAAAAAAATTCGGGGGGGGGGGGGGGGGGGGGGGGACATTAACGACAAAAAGCTCATAAAATTGCATAATTATGGTTTTTTTTTTTGATATTGTGCAGATTCGGATATTCACTAAAAGTCAAAAAATTGAAGCCAAAACCGTGACAAATCCGAGCAAGGATTGAAAAGAGTGCGAAAAAATGGAGGGCAAGGGTACAAAAAGATTAAAAAGGAGCTCTAAACGGAAATATACGGATCGACTCGACAACGTTTGTGTATTTTATGAAGTCAAAACGAAGTCAAAGTCAACCCCGAGATATGGCGTTGGAATGAGCATCGAGAACCGAACCTGAAAAACCAAAAATGTTAAAAGTAGGCCCACCCGTACCTACCTAGTGGGCCCGGGTCAGCCCACTTACATATACACTCATTTAAAGCCCAAAATAATGAAAAAGGCCCAAATCCCTTTTAATACTAATCTGGCCCAATCACTGTTAAGCCCGAAACCCATAAACCCCTGTTGTCGTTAGTCCATAAGGACTATATATGCAAGCACAAGTATATGACTCAAGGGCCATTTTTGCCATCTCCTGAAACTTGTACACAAACAAGGACGTGATTTGCAACATCAACATACAAGTTGAGGGGCTCAACTTGCTAATCCCTAAAACACTTCACCCCTGCACCTTTATACCCAGTTAAACTAAACCTTTCCCGCCCAAGCTCATAACACCATTCACTCTCCGGGTATCTCCATCTTTCCCCTTTTACCCTTGCAACACAATTCACACAGGGATCAACCTTCAACCCCTAAATCCAGTTGGCAATCCTAGGGATGTTTTATGGGGACAATATACATACAAGGGCTGTGATGATGTTGGTTAGGCGACAAGCATTTTTAGGGCCAGGATTAAATTTTGAAGCTACTAACAACAAAAGCACAAGATAACCCAATCAAGGACATTTGGACACGTCTATTATCAGAAGAATGAAAACAAAAGAAGAAGTATTGAGGAGTAGTTGTAGCTTTAATTCATGATTTTGTTAATTTTAATATTCTGTCATGTTTAATTTATAAGTCTTGTAACTTTTATTTTTAATTTAAGTTGATTGAAAAAATTGTCTTTTAATTTCTCTTGAAACTGTGTTTGTGTTCTAGCTTTATTTGGTTTCAAATCTTGATGAAATCTTAATGTTTATGTTCATATGTACTTAAGTTAACCTGGTTGTGCAAAGTGTTAGTTTAAAATCCCTTTTTATAGCTTAAATGTGCTAAAAACCTTTTTTAAAGGGCTGTTTGGGATAAGCTTTAAAACGGGTCAAAAAGAGTTGTAAAACTCTTTGGGTCACTAAGTCCATTTTAAAACTCAGTATTAAGTTATTATGATTAGTTATTAAAAGTTATCAAAGCATAAAATTTAATTTTTTTTTGTCTTAAGCAATCCTAGTTTGAATCTGTGGTACCATAACTCATTTAATCAGCTTAATTCCCTAGATTTTGCTTAGAGCTTTTCAAGTGTTGTTTCCTTGTATGCTTTGATGTTAAAAATTAAGTGGAAGGTGTATTTAAAGTGGAATGGTATTTTTCATATTAGTGCACTTCTGTCATATGTTTTCTTAGACTTTTTGAAGTCCAATTTCAGCAGCCTTAATACATAAGCTCTAATTAATTTTAAGTTTTTGATTTTTAGTATTTTAGCTCATGAGGTGCCCTTATTTGTCTGTTTTAGTTTATCATAGGTTTTAAAGCCCTTTTTCTAGCTTTGACTAAAGCATCAGATGCCATGCTCTCTTTTAAAAAACAAAGAAAAAAATCAGCAGCTGCTGAGATTAAGAGCCTTTTTCATGTGGCATTTTCATGACTTAATTTTATTCCAAAATGATTTTTAGTTGTTGATAAATGTAGCTTGTTAGTTAGGCTTTTTAGATTTATAAGCCACTTGGGCTTTAATTTCCATTTGACAGCTTAAAATTAAGCTGGAAAAGTCCTCCTTGGACTGTTTGTTTAACAGGTTTGGCCCAAAAGCTTAATTGCTTATTTAGGCTTATTTGCTTATTCAATTTGCTTAATTTAGGTTTAAAAGTTCTCATTAGGTTAGTATAAGCCCATTTTAGCTTATTTCTTTTAGGATAGAACTTATTTGAGCTTATTTACTTTTTAGTGTAAAAATTTTAAGTCAAAAGCTTTTTAAGTCTTTCTGTCATATTAGCTTAGTATAGCTAACCCTCTTTGCTTATTTTTGCCCTTAGAGCTTTTTAAGTTATAGCCTTTCACTTATCCTAGCTTATTTGAGTCTTTGAAAGCTTAGTAAGTTTGAAAAATGCTAAAAAGTTAAGCATTTTAGACTTAGTTCAAAATAGGGTAACCTTATTCCTTTTTTAGAGATTTTCATCTAGTCTTCTTGGCTTATTTAAGTTCTTATGAGCTTATTAGATGTATTTAAGTTTCTGTCTTTGCTTATTTTCCTCTGGAGCATGCTTATTAGTCTTTTAACCCCCTAGTAGTTTAAGCCCTTTTTTTTTTGCCTTTTTCCCTTTTAAGCCATCTGCCTGTTTTCATTGGGCTTTTCAGCTTATTCATAGAGTCTCATCAAAAAGTTCTAGTTTTAAAAATGCTTATTTATAAGTGTTCTTAAAGTGTGTAAAAAGAAAACAAATATATATATTTAGCAAAAAGTAAGGTCTAGGACTCGAACCTGCGACCTCACTCTCAACACACACACTCCTTACCGCTTGCCCTTGGGACATTCACCTGTTAGTCTTTGCACCATTAAATACTTAACCTTGTTTTTTCCTTTTAGCTTTCAGCCACAATTAGCTTAATAACAGCTTATTTATAAGTTGTTTGTCCAATTTTATATTTTTCCTAGATTCTTTATAGTATAATGTATTTTTCCTGAATTTTTTAGAATTTTTCATAATAGTTTAGTATTTTTTATAATTTATTTTCATTAAATAACTTAAAAACAAATTCATTAATAAATAAAATAAAATCAGAAAAATATTTTTTTTTAATTTTTATTTTGTCATATAGTTTTCTAGGAAAAATGAATGCTTTTGTAGGGTCGTTTTTTGCAAAGTTCACTTTTTAAGAACGGGATTCGTTCCCGTTCTCGTTTCTTCTCGTTTTTAACTCAAATCAACTCCGTTTTTTCACGTCTAATAGTTTTTTTTAAAACTTCCGTTTTTTAGTCACTTTAGTCCCATTTAAAAGTTATATAAAAAATCATTTTAGGATAAAATTGGAATAATTTAGGTTTTTAAAACTCACGTTTTTACGTTTCCGTACATACGTTTTAGGATTAATATCATTCTAGCTTTGTTTTTTTAGGTTTTCTTTAATCGTTTTGCATACATATTAATTGTAGTAATAGAAAAACCAATCATAATCTTGTCATATTCAATCATCGATTATCAATTCGTCATTCGATTTTGAATTCACGCTTCGCTGGGAAACGACCCGGGGGATTTTTGATATTACTTTGGACAAAAGTAATTGATTTAAATCTTTCGGAATACGTATACTACAATTGAATCATATTATCCTTACGTATTATATTTATATATATGCAAAAAGGGTAACATCAGTAACCTAAACTAGAAAAGAAATCTAAACTGCTAGTTAGCAATGGTGCTTGGCCGGAAAAGGCTGAAGTTCTCACAAAAATTTTAAATTTAAAGAGCTTATATTCAGTCTCTATGGAAAACGATAAAATTTAAGACTTGTAGTTGATTTGGTTTTAAGATATACGGTTTAATAGAAAGAGCGGTTGAAAATTATGAAAAAAAAGAAAGTGTTAGGTGTGGATGAGTGAGGAATTAAATGAGGGAGATAATTAAGCGAGAAAAATATATATTAACTATAAATTAGGATGCAAATGGAAAATGACAAATATGCCCTCACATGGGAGCCATGTGAGTGAGTTTAACGGGAAAAGGTAACGACAGTTAAGATGAAGGACTACTGATGTTATCCTTTGCAAAGATAAGGATTAAAAATGCAATTTTAAACTATCAAAAATGATAGATGCAACTTTCGTTGAAATATAAAGATCATTTATGTAATTTACTCAAAATAGTATTTGAGGAAGCTACATCGAATCGATAGTAAAACTCTTTTTTTTCCTCGTGTTAAACTTAAGTCGTCTATGCAAAATATGCATGTGCGTGTGGGTTTAATTTTCTATTTTGGATACAATCTTAGACTAAGTGTAATAAAGAGACTGAAAATTGTATTTCTTATCGTCATCTTAGCGTCACATCAACTTTCTCTTTTTACAACCAATTTTACCATCAACTTAGTGTAATAAGACAAACAACTTCACTGCCAAAACATATCACACTTAAACACAAATATACTCCACCAAAACATACGCACATACACACAAAAAAAACACGCACTCAAGACTCGACCTAACCAAAATTTTCTCACTGAAGACACGTCTTGTGGTCCTTCGTAATAAAAATAATGCGTGCACATTTGTGTCAAGACCGAGTCTTAGACACCTTATTACACCCGGTCTCAGGTGGTGTTTGATTTTCAAAGAACCTCTTAGCAGCCTCTCAATCTTACTCATTATGACGCGTTCAGACATTTGACCCATTAAGTGTGTTTGTTTTTTCTTCTTGTTCAGAAGCGCTCAGAGACTCAAACCTCTTAACCAACTAAATATGGATGAGGTGTCTTGATGCCTCCTCATTCTTTACTTTTTTTCTTTTTTTCCATTAGTTTTTATTCTTTGGTTTTTGTTTTATTCAATTTATACGATATTTTTTTGACTTTAATATTGATAGTATGTTAAAAATAATTACCATTTTCTTTTTGTTAAACAAATAATGTTCAAAATGATAATGATGATGATGCTCAAACACTTAAGAGTTTTTTAAACAATCGTAAGAGTTAATTGCATAAATGGTCCTTGTGGTCTACCGGGTTTAACGAAAATAGTCCTTAATCTTTTTTTCCCAGATTCTCTCCGCATGGTTTTGACCCGTATGGGGTTTGGTCCATTAACCAATTTTTCTGTTAGTTTGACCGTTAAGTTGGTCATGTGGTGTGCACATGAAAGGGTAGTTGTGTCTTTTCGCATATCAGAAAAACCCTTCTTTAAAAACGAGTTATGCCCGAATTTCTTTTACCCTTCTTCTTCATTTTTCCAATTTCACCGGCACACACAAACACACTACCAACCATCCAACAACCACATCATTCTTCAACAACCGCTACAATCATCACCATCCAACAACCACCACTTCCACCCCCACCGTCATCCGGACCATGTCTGAAAACCACCCTCGCCGCTAATCATCACCATCTTGCCATCACCTTGAGCCACCTACGTTGTCACCACCATAGCAGGTCGCCCCCTACAACCGACCGTCACCATGTGAAATCCGACCCCCTATATGAAATTCGACCGAAAACCACCAGATATGTAATCATATTATCACCATCCGCCGAAGATGCCACTAACGTCGCCACCACCAGCACCGACACCACAAACCACCAGATCTGTAATCATATTATCTTGAATGGATTATGAGTTATAGATTTTATGAGGGAGATGATGAAATGAGTGTTCTCTAAGATTTTGAAGATTATAAGTATATTTGGTGTTGATTTTATTAGGAAATTCGATTATAATTTTGGGTCTTACAACTTTTGTGATGAAAAGAAACCTGATGGAGTTATTTAGATTGGACTTGTAACTTTAAATTTCATGTAATTATGTTTCTTCTTGTAAACTAGGTTTTTGGTGAATGGAATGTTTTTGTAAGGAATTTGAATATCTGTAGGTTTATTCTTATTTTTCGAGCTGATATTGAGTATTTGAAATTCTTAAAGTTTTTAAGTTATGAGATGAATATTTGACGGAGAATGAAAAAGATGATATAAGAAACAATGTTTTATGTTTGTGGATTGATATGAAAAAATTGGGTACGAGATGTTAATTTGATGATTTTGGTAAAAGTTTTTGGGTGAAGAATACTATTAGCTTGATGCCGGAAAATTGGTGTAGAAGCCGGAATATTTTCAAGGTGGTCAGGTTAATGAGTTGAAGAAGATAAATAATGATGGGGTTTAGAACTTGTTTTTGTGAGAAATAAGAATAATAATAGGGATTAGGAAAAAATTTATATAAATATTAGGGTAAATTACACAACTCGTCACTGTACTTAGGTTAGATTGCGAATTCAATTCTCAGATAACGGTGGGCGATGTCGTTAATCCTTAAAGTCGATTTTTATTACCCGGTTGGTCCCCAAGCCCCGTTATACTGTAACGGGTGTGTAGTTTGACTTTTCAACGATGGGCATTTTAGTAATTTCTAATTTTACATTTTTTCATTGTTGGTCCCTAACTCAAAAATCCCAGTGGGTGGTTTACTGTTTGATTTTTTTATCGTTTTTCACTTGCACCATTGGTCCCTAAATCGTTTTTGTGTATTATAAATGACGATTTTCAAGGTAAAACACACAAATTAGAAAATGGTTCATTGTTCGTGTGGTTTGGAAGCCGTGATCAGAACATCATCGACTAATCAGAATCCTGGTCGTCGTTTCGATGGTTGTCATACACTTGTAATTATGATCGGATAGAAAATTATGTAACAAATCATTTTGTTTGTTTATTTACACATCCTTTTCTTTTATTTTCAGAGTCCAACCTGTGTCAACTTCCTTCGGTGGTTTGATCCACCAATGTGTCTGTTGAGGTAAATTTACGTGGACTGCTTGAGCTTGATAAAAGTGACCTCAGCCTTAACGAATGTTCAAATCAGCTTGGTTCCTTCGGATCTTGATCCTCGTCTCCTAGCTGAAAGTAAGAAAGAACACCGTTAGCTCGCCCTGGGGTGTTAATCCGAGACCAACTCTGGCGTGAGAGTAAGTATGGTGATATGAGATAAATACGGAGAATGTAAAGTATGGTCCGGAGTAGGTGTTGTGTATCGTCCTAGGGAAATGAGTTCTCCCTTTATACTATTTAGGATTCGCTACAAGACATAACCATGGGGCTCTCTATTGGTATGTTTTATCGGCTACGTGACATTCCAAGGGCAGTAGTCCTTCACAAGGATTGTACCCTTGTCGTATTGTCCTTAGATACTGTTGTGCTAGGACAGAGCTAATAACTTCGAACCTGGCATGTCCTTCAATACACCAGCTTCTCTGGAGTTCTGGTGTCGACTCCGGACCTGACATGTCCTTCGACAAGTCAGCATCTCCGGAGCGTTTGCTTAGTTTAGCCTGTGTTAGTTTGGCAGGAGTATCTAAGCTATATTTCTCCTCCGGATGTTTTGAGGAAGACTATACCTCATCATGTCCCCCTAGTCTAGTATCTGTCAAGCTAGCTTGTCAGTGCTAAACTTAAGTGTGTCATGCGTCATTAATGCTCTGTATATGCGGACGTGGCTTGTTTGTTGTCCACACGTTTTCTTTGCGACGTGTCATGCGTTAAAGGTAATTTCCTAATCGTCGTGTCTTTCCTTCTTTCCCTATAAATAGCAGCCTCCGTTTTACTTTTTGCTTTACCCTTGCTATAGTAAAAAACACATATTGTTTCTGGAGCTATTGTTTTTGCTTTCTGTTGCTGCTTATTTTGCTTCGGATTCTTCCCCTTCCTAGGTATCTTCTTCTTTCCTTCTTATTTTTTCAATTATGGCCAAAAAGGATATGGATATGTACCACTCTCGACTCACCCAAGATGACCTAAACGATCTAATCATTAAATATAAGATACCCTGTAATCTTCACCCTCGGCTTTCTTTCGAAGAATTTGTAATATCCGAGCTTCCGGACAATGCCATTGGTATTTATCATCGGATGTTTGATTTTTTTGGTGTTCTTATTCCTTTTTCTTCATTCCTTCTGGCCCTTATCAAACATTATAGGGTCCATTTCTCTCAGTTGGGCCCCCTGGGCCGGTAATTATTTTTGAGGTTCTTTGTCGGTCCTTGCAAATAGAACCAACATTGGCATTGTTTAGGGTTTTCCAGACTTTATGCAAATAAGGTGATTGGTATTTTTTGCCAAGAGTCGTGCTCCTTCTCCGGTTTGCATTGATGATAATTACTCTTGTATGAAGCTTTGGAAAAGTGGTTTCTTCTTGATTGATCGAAGGGCCATTCCTGACTTTATGGTCTGGAGACATCCAAGTGCAGCGATTGATAATCCTCGGCCTGTTGTTAGCTCTTTCAGCATGGCTGATGTTCGCCGTTTAAGTGCGCATGTGATAAAGCTGAGGGATATGCCTGAGGGGGTGTTAGTCTTAACTGGGTTGAGTCGTGTTTGGAAGAGCCGTGTTTGTAATCAGGTAGTTCAGGGTGCCGATGAAAATGGTATGGGGGCGGGTTTTGACCGTTTCTTGTTGTGTCTCTGCCATTTGCTTCTTGTGTTCATTGTTATTTTCCTTGTTTGCGGTTATGGGCATTCATGATTTTCTCTGCCTTCCTGAATGGACCGGTGCTGAGGTTCAGGAGGAGCCTCATCATGATATCAGGCCAATCCTTCAGAGGCTTCCCTTTTATTGTACTCCGCCTGCTGCTGTCGATGCTGTTATTCTGAATCCTACTCTGGAGGATCTTGCTATGGGTACCCCTAGTGCTAAGATTTTTGACAAGGCTGAAGCTTCTCAGAAGCGAAAGGCCTCTACTTCTGGTGCCACCTCGAGCCATGTTTCCAAGCACACTAGGTCTGCCTTGGCTCAATCATTCGGTAGTACTACTCGCCCTAGTTTGTTTTTAGATAACTTTGACGATGAAAGTGATGATGATGGTACTGACTATGTTGAGATTTCGTTGGTTACCCCTATTCGTTCTGCTGTTGTGATCCCTTCTTCAGGGAACCAGGGCGGGAGCTCTACTACTCCCGTTGCTGAATGTCATGGCACCTAGGGTAATTGTTTTTGCTTTTTAATTTGTTTGCGTCCTTGTCTTATTTATTTGTCTTATTGTGTCTTGTCACACCCCGTAAAATTGAGGTCAATATTTTATACTTTTCCGATTATTACTTTTGACTTTTATACGTTACGTTTGAATCTGACAGTTTACCGGGAAGTTAAATCGCGTAAATCTGAAAAACGTCATCGGGCGCGTCCCGGCATCGGTTGTTAATAAATTTAGGCCTTATATGAGATATTTTAACTTTTCTAAGTGTTTCGTGATTTTTAATCACTTCCTATATTAATTTTAGGGTTTTAACTTTTAAATTCTTTTTTGCGTTTTAGACCAAAACTGAACCCCAAACTCGAAATCTGTTCGTGTAAACCAAGTTATCGATAAATCTTATACCCTACAGCCACAATTTCATGATCCGCTCATGTTCCTCACCTCTACCCATGAAATTTTAGCCTATGGAAAGCTTAGCCTTTAAATAAATCACTTATATTTCCCCAGATAACTGCAAAAATTGCAAACTTACAAACATGAAAGGAAAATGAACAACTTTGTTGGCGATGACTTGCATGCAGCCATATTCTTACATCACTTGGACTATTATGGTGGACCATAGACCCACCAAGGAGCTAAACTTGGTACCAAAGTTGGCTTGAACTTTTTCCCCCCAATCCTTGTGGCTAGCTTGACCGAACCCAAGACCACACACACTCATGTGTGTTTGGTCACATGTGTGAAATCATGAACCTTAAAATCCTAATCTATGTCCTATAAATACTAGTTAAACACAACTAGGTTCACTTCATTTCAACGCCCCAAACAAAAACTCCCATCTCCTTTCTTTCTCACGGACAACAACCCACACAAAAACCACATTCATAACAATTTTGATTGTCTTCAGAACCATAGATCTAAGATCATTCCAAGAGTATTAAGTGTAGATCCAGAGTATGTTTCATTGATTTTCAAAAGGTTTCTTCAAGATTCAAGAGTTAGGTTTGAAAATTAACCACTTGGTTCTTCAAGATCTACTATTTTTCTTTCAAGGATCTCTTGTGTTCCATCTGTTCATCATCTTTTGTAAGCAAACATAACATACTTATGTGATTTATACTTATAATTTTCTTATATGTTCAAGATCAATACATCCATAAGTTGGTTATAAATTTTTGAAAGATTTTTAAAGACAAGAATTCATGAATAATTAAACTACTTTATATCAAGTCAAATATTATTTCTTGGCGGATGAGAGTTGATGAGTGTTGCAACGATAGAAATGAAGGAATTAGGTTAGATTTAGGTGTGGTTTTGTGGTGGATTAGGATATGAATGAGATTAGCAAGACTAGCACTATTTGTGAATTATTGATGGATTTTGGTTGCGTTTTGACAAAAAAGCTTTTGTCCCAAATTTGTTTTGATATTTTGAGCGTCCAAAAAAAGTTATTCAATAGGTCTAAAGTAGTTTTTGAAGAGCATGTTTTCGAATAGATAGTCTTTTCCACCAATCGCAACTTTAAAATCTGGACTTAAAACAGCCAAGTTATAGCCAAATGAAACTTGAAACATTTTTTGCAAAACCCCAAGAATAGTGTGTTTAAGTGAAAAGTAAAAATGGTTTCGACACTTCGGAACATTTTTGGACTTCAAAACACATGAGCCAAAACAATAGTAACACACACACACACACCCAGACAAGACCCACAGACACACACACACGACACACACACAGATATAAAAATAAATTAAATTAAATATCTATATATAAATATATTAGCATCATTTTAAGAAAATTCATTACATATTTTAGAAAAGCGATAAAGTAACTAAAAAGAATTTGGTAAAATTTATCGGATCCTACTTTGGAAGTAAATGCGTATTATGGTTAGGTTATAGAGCATGTTGATTATATAGAAACTTAACAAATATAGGGGACAGGTATAACATCCTTGAAACTAAAACTTTCCCCAATAGAAACTTTCTAAAAGTAGTAATTTTTAGATGAACGCTAAGAACTGCAAAAAACTCTAATAATTTTATTTAGTCATACTTTATTAAACAAACTAAAGCACAAACACACATAGATGTCTTTGGTATTGAACATATTGTATAATTCTTGGCATGCTTTCCGTATTTCTGAGACGCGTCTTTTAACTAGGTCGCGTGTAGGACCTTTCGGCTTTATTTCTTCGCTCGTTGATTATCGATTCACCACTTGCGTTTAGAGGAGTTCATAGCCCCACGTTTTACCGATTTACACAAATGCTATTAATACTTTAAGTGAGAAACATTGTTTGCTTTTAAAAATTGGACACAAGTTTCTTAAATTTTGAGTTTTAAATGTTTATGTGTTGACCTAGTTTGTCTTACAAACCACTATTGCCACAAACTATCATGACCTTATTCACCTATGGCCATTTGGATTGTTATGAGCACGAATACTTAAATAGACTAATTGGGAGCTAATTACCCCTATCTCTTTGGTTCCACATAACGAGAACAAACGATATATGTCACGTCAATGTGCGTTGTGGTGATCTTTGGGTTTGGGACACCAGGCAGGAAAATACTAGTGCATGATATGATATCCTACTTTATAGCCATCGGTGTCCATGAGCTTAGAGAACCATAAATACTTTTATGTGATGTTGTATCTGTTATAGTAGTCGCATGCGTTTTAAAATCTTGTGGTACACTCTGTATTAATTAAAACCAATGAATTCACAACATTAAGTTGACGTTTTAAACATGTTTTCCTCAGTGCTTAGCTTGCTTATTTCTTGATTCTAAATGGAGTAAGGGAGTTTTCTATGTGCTATGGGACTTCGCCAAATTCAAGACTATCTAGTTAATAACTCGTTTGTCATTATCAAACTTTGTTATGCTTCCGCTACATTTAACTCTCTTATGACTGGTTGTAAAACTTAAATTTATTTTCTCTATGCAACGAGTACAACTATTTTTCAAACGTCCATGATTAGTGGTCGTTCTTTATTGCTTTATGTTCGGATTGTTATGACGTCACGCCCTCGGACACGTATTCCATCCAGGCCCCGTCTGGGGGTGTGACATGTCTCTATTTTGCAGATTCTCAGGGCAAGGGCATTATGGTTGATGATGCTGCTGCACCGTCTGCTGGTGCGAGTCGACCAAGACCATCCTCCGGTTTTGTCCTTCATTTAGGGATGTCTCCGGAGATGCTATTCATGCGACTTCTTCCCTTTTTTTGCTGGTCTTTATTATGCCACTTACCCTGAGGGAGGTGTTGCTGGGAATTGCGAGTTTACTCACGAGGAGTGGGATGCTCCCTACTGGCCTACTTTTGGGGTTCTAACCAAGGAAGTCTTTAAGGATCCTACTGTTTGTAAAATTATGGTGGACTAGTTTCCTACACCAGGAGAAATGGTTCGGGTTGAAAGCTTGCCTGATGATCAATTAACTGCGAAGATGAGCGTGCTACATTGTATGATGATATTGCATGGTGGTGAGATTCTTGCTCGCTATCGTGGTTTGCTTCAGTCTCATCATGAGTATGTCCAATCGACTAATTCTAGGCTGAAGGGTTTTCAAGAGAAATTTGCTAGTTTGTCTGGTTTAGAGTCTCAGGTCTCTAGGTTTCAAAGACAGGTTGCTGGTTTGAATTACAAGCTTTCCTCTTCTGATGGTGCCTTTGCTAAATCTAAAGCCAAAAGAAATGAGAGAAATAAGAAGATCAAGTCCCTTACTAAGAGCCTTGATCAGCTAAATGCCGAGATAGCTCGTCTCTCTACTACTCTGAATCAAGCTACTGTTCTTAAGGCTGAAAAGGATGAGAAAATCCTTCGGTTAAAGGCCACTCCTTTGGAGGTTGCATCCTACTTTTGGGGCCAGTTCCAGGGTTTGGTCCGAAAGTTTCTTGCTTCTGATGAGTTTAGCAGAGTTTAAGGTGAACTCCTTTCTTTGGCTGCCAGGGCGAGGTTTGAACGCGGGTTGAGTATGCATCGGACTAAGGATGAGTTTGTTGCCGTGTTGAAGAAGATGGCTCATTTTATGCCTAGTGCACAGGGTAGGCTTGCTAAAGCGTCCCTCCTTGTTGCTCAAACTGATTATACCTTTCTCAACAAGATTTCTGAGCATACCACTGAACCTCTATCTGTTATTATTCAACTTGAGCCTAAAAATTTGGCTAGTCCGACCAACGTCCCCGCTTCAAGGGATGCTCGTGTTTCTCCTCCTATTGCAAAGGAGTCAACTGTGACACCTGCTTCTGAATCCTTGAAGTTATCTGCTAATGTTGTCCCTGCTTCCTTTGTCGTTGCTTCAAAGCGAAATGAGGAGTGGGTGAATGTTATCGTTGATGGGTCAGATCCTGAGATGACTGATGGTGCTCCCCATGCTAAGTCTGGAAGTACCTTTGTGCAGGGTACTTCTTATGTTTTAGATGATGTTGCTGAAGTGACCGTGGTAAGGTTGGAGCGTGTTTCCTCCGGCCCTACTGGTGTTGTTATGGACCTTTCCACCGGTGAGAAAGGTGACGGTTCCCTGCCCTCTTCCGCTGCTGATGAAGAGGCCGCTGCTAACCCCTCTAGGGCTTAGACTTGTTTTTTTGTAAGTCTATTTTTCGCTTAGGGGAGGGGCGCGTGATATGCCGGAGAACACTTATTGCTCTGAGCTTGAGGCAAACTGCCTGTAGATGTGTGGTTGTCCATCTAGCGGAGCTTGAGTCATGTCACCAGCCCTAAGCCGAATGGCTTCCCCTGGGACCTTTAGTATAGCTAGTCAAGCCTCCGTATGTTTCATGGGCTGAATATTGCTTTCTGAAGCAGAGATCATATTGTCACGCTTAGCCTTTGAACTTGCCTGGCTACTAGCTCGTTAAGTGTTATTTTGTTTTCCTTTCAATGTAACTACCGACTATGTTCGGTTAACTGTATTGCCGACTTCGCTCGGCTACTTGTAATAAGTACCTTTCAGTGTAATGTTAACTTATGGTTTTGTGCTTTGACGTGTTTCCCTTTTGTATAGCCTGTTTGTAATGTTTATATGTTTGTATCTAGCACTTTAGCATTGGTTTATGACCCAAACGCCTTATGTTTGCTCCTATTATATGTTTTTTGTCTGATCTGGACGATCTTGTCCGGACCAACTCATATACCGGAGCAAATGTTTATTAGCTATGTTCGTACACATTACAGGTTGTTCCTGTTTCTTTCCTCATTAGTTGTTATATTTTCCCTCCACGACGTTGTTGTTCATCGGAGTTGTTTGCTCGGAAAGAGGGGGTCATTGTGTCTTCTCCTCCGACCCTATGCTAAAGTTTTCATGTTTTAACTTTGCCTTCCCATTTGTGTTTCGTGTTTATGGGGTAAGTGTGTTCCCTTAACGTTATCCGGAGATAGCGAGCCATCCGGAGCTTACCATGCTTCGTGTTTGCATCTTTGTTACTTGGCCAACGGAATTTAACTTCATCATGTTAAAGAAAAAATCAAATACTTAAATTTAAGAGTAGAAAGGCCCTCCGAGTTGAGCTAACACTTTGAAAATGGCTACCTCGGACGGGTTACATAATGCTACTAAATATGCGTTGTGATTACAAATTCATTTAATTACTTTTGCTAGTTTCCTAATCGTAGTTAGACTTTTTCACTGGTACCTTGGGTGCTGCTCTTTCCACTTCGATCGATGGTCTTGTCTTGATACCCACCGAAACTTCTTGGTTGAGAAATTCCAACTTTATGGTTGCCAACCCCGTTAACACTTCTATTTTAGAGTTTAAGATTTTTGGAAGATGTGTGATCTGGAACCTATAGAATGGGGCTTTTGCCTCCATAATTTCTTCCTTGTACTACCTTTCATGTTCCGTTGCTGGCGTGTGGTTTCCTTCTATCTGAGCAATCAATGTTAGTGAATCAATGAAGACGTGCAAGTCTTTCATACCTTTGCTAACATGGGCGACTAGTCCTGCCAATAATGCCTCATAATCCATGGCATGGTCGGATGCGTTAAATTTTAAGCGGATGGCATACGAGTGCATCTTTTCATCAGGACTGACTAGGATTTTCCCTACACCTGAACCTTCTTCGATTATTTCTTTGCCAGGTATAACCTCCAGGCCCTTAGTGTTGGGGTTAATTTTGCTTGAAGCTTCTTGCTTAAGTTGGACGTTTCCCCTTCACTTGCATCTGGTGTTTTCTGCACTTGCTCCCCTTGCCCAAAGAATTTCTTCACTATTGATCCTTCGGCCTCCTTTCTTTGATGTACGAGATGTCATATGTTCCTATTTTGGCAGCCCATTTTGCTAGTCGTCCTTCTCTTCCGGAGAGCTTTAGTATTTCCTCCATTGGTCCATCAGTCACCACCGTCACCTTATGTTTTCTAAAGGTTGTCCTCAGGGATCTTATTGTGTGAATTAAAGCTTGCACCATTTTTTTGTTGGGTGTAGCATATCTTCATTCCTTGTAGCGGTCGGCTTACATAGGAGACTGCTGCTTGGACTCCTTCCCTTTCTACCATCAGAACGGAGCTTATCGTCTGATTTCTCTGTCGCAAGCATAGCATCAGCGCCTCCCCTTCCTTTGGAATAACCAATGTTTGCAATTTGTTCGATTTCCTTTTTATCCTTTGGAGGGCTTCTTCAGCCTTATTCGTCCAGCCAGACTCTGTTGCTGCATCCATCCTCATGCGGACCTTGTTAATAGGGTACTTGAGCTCCGCAAGTTTTGGGATAAACTTGCCGATGGTTGTCAATTACAGGAACAGACTTCGAATTTGGTTTGGACCTTTTGGGGTGGGGATTCGGATGGTTGCCTACACTTTTTTTGGGTCCACTCTTACTCCTTCCTTCGTCACCATATACCCACGGAACCTTCCTTCCTCCACTTCGAACGAGGACGTGTTCGGATCAATTTTGATGTTTACTCTTTTTAACTTTCTTAGTGTTTCTTTAATGTCTTGAACTAAGCCCTGCTCACATTTGCTTTTCACCACTATTTCTTCTAGGTATACTTCTACGTTTTGCCCTCTTTAATCGGCCAAGACCTTTTCCATCATCCACTGAAGTGTCGCCGCCGAGTTTTTTAATCCTTTCGGCATGTGGGTGAAACAGTATACCCTTTTTCCGTATGAAATCCGGTTTTTTCTTCGTCATTCTCTGCCATTCTTATTTGGCTGTTTTCTTTTGGGAATCGTAGGAAACATTTGTACGGGTATTTCATTAATGATGCTAGTCCTTCCCTTTCCTCTTGAAAGGGGTACATGTCCTTAGCACAGACTTTGTTGAGGCTAGAGTAATCCACTAGCACCTTCTAAGTTCCATTTGCTAGCTTAACAAGTATTGTATTGGCGACCCATTCGGGGTGTTGAACGTTTATGATCGTCCCTTCCTTCAGCCATCGGAACACCCTTTCTTTCAATGCTTGTCTTTCGTCTAGTGTGATGGGTCGTCTCTTATGGACCACCGGCTCGGCAAGAGGGTATATCTTTAGTTGATGCTCCATGACGAATCGGGGTACGACGGTTCTTTCTGATCTGGCCCATGCGAATACCTCTACGTTTTTGTTGGTCCCACTTCAATAGATCAAATTCCTTAAGCTTGTATAAGGATTAGTTATATTAGATAAATCTAACACAACTATAGTAGAAACTTTGTTTGAATGTATTAAAGATTATGCGGAATCTAATCTTTAATATTAAAAAGAACTATCAATGAAACAGTAATTATATGAACATATAATATCAAATCTTTTAAACAAATAAGTTATACATATCTTTTACACAAATAACTCATATAAATCACATAAGCAGTACTAACTAACTCAACAGTACTAACTTCTTTACTAGCAGCATTAACTCCTTCAGCAGTATTAACTTTGTACTAACAGTAGTAACTTTTGTACTAGCAGTAGTAACTACTTAGTAGTTTTTCTTCTAAGTCTCTGAGCAGTACTAATATGCACTAGCAGTAGTAACTTTACACTAGCAGTAATAACTGTGTACTAGCAGTAGTAACTTTACACTAGCAGTACTAACTGTGTACTAGCAGTAGTAACTTCACTTGGTGAACATTCAGTTTCATTGTTAGCCATGTGAAGATGTTATGGTATCGTTAGTTTTTTCACAATTTTTTGGAAACCAAGTTTAACTGTAATTATTTAGGTGAAAATGGCATATGAGGTGGTCACAAGTTTCTCTATATTGATGTGAACGGCT
>BQNB010029656.1:0-40504 GCA_026074375.1 Tanacetum coccineum
TAAAAGTAAACGCGTATCGGACTAAAATAAATAGTGATCATTAATATAGTCGTACAATGACAAGAAAAATGAGAAATGTTATAGGTAACAATTACGTTTCCTCTGTTTCTGGTAGACTGTTGCGATCTGGTGGAGGAATATTGAGTGTTTTGAGTAGGATGGTTTTGATGATGGTAAACTAGTTGTTGTTGAGCAACAAGTGCAAGTGGATTAGTAGTACGTGCTAGTCTTTCAGCTCTTATCTCATTGACTTCATTCTGGTGTTGCTTCAGAATGTCATAAAGCTTGTGATAAGAGACAGTCTTTAGCTCTTGACTCTGCTTAACAAGTGTCACAAACCTTTGCCATTCTGGTTGTAGTTGAAGTAAGAACTGGACATTTACTTGATGATTAGTAACATGACACTGATTTCTGACAAGCTCATTCATCATCTTGTAAAACCGTGAGTAATACGATTCAAGTGATTCACCATCCCGTGATGTGAATTTTCCAAACTCCCAATATAAATTGGTTTCAAGATCTTGAACATTGATTGATTCACCTTGTTTCAACCTTTCAATGGCTTTCCACATTTCACATGCATTCGGACAAGCATCAACTGTGGAGTAGATATCGTTATCTATCCCTATGAGAATGATCTGAACGGCTTTAGCTTCGGCATTCAGTTGATCGCGTATGTCTTGTGAAACATTCTTATAGTTCTCCATATACCTCTCTGTAGTTGTTTCAGAACTACCTTCAGCAACTGGAACTGTCTTCTCAGCCCATTGATACGTGTATGGTAGATTTTGGAGACAATAGTGGATGAGTTCACTGTTAGGTTTGGTGTCAATGTATCTCTTGATTTTGGATTTCCACTGAACGTAATTACCCGGTGCCAACATTGGTGGACGATCTTTGCTACCCGCTTCCATGATAGCATTATGAAGAGCATTTGATGATTGAGTTTGCAAATTGGTATTTGAATTTGACATTTTGATGAAGTTGTGAATGGATATCGGATCTTAAGTGTTATGAAGTGTTGATTGTATTGTGGTGAGAGAGAATGCAATTAACTCCACGGGATTTTACAACTCTATGATTAAAACCGAGAAGGAAAAAGTTTACTTGTCGGGATTTTACAAAATCAATAGAAAAACAATGAAATTAAAATTGACATATTTCGCTTGAGAGATTGCATATTTCGCTTGGTTAAAAATTGCATGTTTCGCTTAAAAAATGAATACTTGTTTTGCTTGAAAAATCAGTACATATTTCGCTTCAGAAATTGCACATTTTGCTTGACAATTCAAAACATATTTCGCTTGAAAAATCTAATCATATTTCGCTTGGAAAGTCAAAACATGTTTCGCTTGTCTTTAACATATTTCGCTTGGTAGTTAAACATGCATATTTTGCTTAATTTCGCTTGTCTTTTTGTTAACCATATTTCGCTTCAAATTTAATCCTGCATGTTTCGCTTCACTATCAAACGGACCATATTCAGCTTCCAAATTTCACCCTGCATATTTTGCTTTCACTATTAATCGTACTTATTCCGCTTAACAAATAAGTGCATATTCCACTTGACCTGTTACATATTCCGATCGCAAGTCACTTTTCTAGTGAAGGACACTTAACTAACAACACAAAATTCGTCCTATTCTTGGTGAAGCAAAAAAAAATGGCATCTTGGCTCCATTGGCTTTTAACGGTTTGGGAACCATTAAAAAGGATAAGACCCAATAATATCAAATAAAGCTTTTGAAACGAAAATAAGCTTTGAAAGAGCTCGAAATTAAAAACAAAATTTGAAAATAAGAAGCTGTTGGAAGAACATAGTAAACGGATGAACTGACTCTTGTTTATGTAGACACTTCGAATAACACAGAATAAGGACCACGTCGAAGAGAAAAGAAGAACAACAAAAAATTAAGTCGAATCAAGCTTAAAAAGCATATAAGCTAGAAAGAAAAAGAAGAAAATGTGAGCTTATTTTACTCAAAGAAGCTGACGATTTTGAAAGAGATCAAAGAAAGAAAGAGAAAAGCAACCAAAATAACCTACTAAGCCTTTGAATGCTAGTACACCCTTTTATACTAGGAGTATTGATAAAACAACTAACTAAAACCATGGTTCAAGAGTTGTAAAGGTACCAAATGTGTAAGGTGCTCTCCTCTTCCTTAGGAGGAGGGAAATAACACTAGTAGATGAATAAACATGTGCTTTATTACTAAAAGTAATATTTGAATTGATTTTATGATTTATTACCTCCCTAGATTCGACCATATAGTGAATAAAGTGATAAAATGATTTAATTTTGGGTATTGGGTATAAAAGTGGGTATTGTTTTAAGTATAGATACGTATTGGTGCTTCCGTGTATGCTTAAATGTATTTTATTACGAAACGTAAACGTTTTACGCAACCAATAAAAATAAAAATTTGAAAAGCTATAAATTATCCTCGTAATAATTATATAACATTGTTTGACGTGAAATTTTACTTGTTTGATGTCCGTTTATGTTGAATGATGATTTTTAGTTTACACGATTTAACTAAACGATAAAGATTAAAAGCAAACACGTATAAGCCTAAAAATAATTAATGAAAAGTATAGAGTCATAAAATGAGCTAAAATAATGAAGTGTTACAGTCTTCCCCCGTTAAAGGAGCCTTGTCCATAAGACTCAAGATGTAGCATTTGTCGAGGGTGCGGTTTTTGTGAAGAGATGTGGATACTTCTTTCGAAATTGATCTTTACGTTCCCATGTGAACTCATGACCTCTCCTAGAGTTCCATCGAACCTTGACGATCGGAATGCTTCTTTTCTTTAACCGCTTGACCTCACGATCCATAATATCTACTGGTTCTTCAACAAAGTGGAGCTTATCATCAATATGTATTTCATCCAACGGAATTACCAATGGCTCGTCGGATAAACACTTCTTTAAATTAGATACATGAAACGTACTATGAACCCTGTTTAGTTGTTGAGGAAGTTTGAGTCTGTAAGCAATGGTTCCCACATTGGCTAATACCTTGAAAGGCCCAATATACCTCGGGTTCAAATTTCCCCATTTGCCAAAACGAATAACCCCTTTCCAAGGAGATACCTTCAACATGACTCTGTCGCATTCTTGAAATTCTAAAGGCTTACGTCTCACATTGGCGTAATGCTTCTGGCGATCACGAGTGGCTTGAATTCATTGCTTGATTTGAACAATCTTCTCAGTTGTTTCATGGATGATTTCTGGATCGGTGATTTGAACAATCTTCTCAGTTGTCTATCCTGACCATTCCTAAAGTCTATTACGCAAGTGCGTAACATATCTTCAAGTGTCTGAATGGTTCTTTTGCTTTATCCATCGGTATGCGGATGGTAAGTAGTACTCATATCCAAACGAGTACCCAAAGCCTTTTGAAATGCCCTCCAAAAATTTAACGTAAATCTACCGTCACAGTCACAAATGATTGAGACTGGTATCCTATGTCTCATGACTACTTCTTTCATGTACAACCTTGCCAATTTGTCCATAGAGTCATTTTCTCTCTATGGTAAGAAGTGTGCAGACTTGGTAAGACGGTCTATAATTACCCAAATGGTATCATAACCACTTGACGTCCTTGGGAGTTTGGTGATGAAATCCATGGTGATATTATCCCACTTCCACTAAGGAATCTCAAGTTGCACCAACAAACCAGATGGTTTTGGGTGTTCAACTTTGACCTTTAGACACGTCAAACATTTGCTAACATAGGTGGAAATGTCAGCTTTCATGTTGGGCCACCAATATAATTTCTTCATGTCTTGATACATCTTGTCAGAACCCGGATGAACAGTATATTTTGACTTGTAGGACTCATGCATAATCAAGGTCCTAGGTCACCATAGCACGGCAACCAACTTTTTTTGTTCAAACACAGTGTTTCGTTAGCACGCGGTTCCAACTTTTCCTTCCTGAGGTTGTCTGATTCCCTTAAATTTTCAATCAGCATACCTCCCACATCTTCAACACTGAGGTTCTTTGGTTTTCTTGTCTTAGTCTGAGCTTTTAAAATTTGCTTAGGAATATCCAAGCCAATATTCATCACTAAGGCTAAAACCCATAATGTTTTAATTCGTTTTTCTCTGCTCAAGGCGTCAACCACTACATTAGATTTTCCTGGGTGATAACGAATTTCGCAATTGTAATCACTAAGTAATTCTAACCAACGACGTTGTCTCATGTTCAATTCCTTCTGATCAAGGATGTGTTGTAGACTTTTATGATCAATGAAAATGGTACACTTTGTTCCGTACAGATAGTGCCTCCAAATCTTTAGAGCGGACACTACTGCTCCTAACTTAAAGTCATGAGTCATGTAATTCTTCTCATGAATTTTTAGTTATCGTGATGCATAAGCAACCACCTTCTCGTTTTGCATTAAGACAGCACCTAGTCCTTTATGCGAAGCATCGCAATAAACAATAAAGTTCTCAGCTTCTTCAAGTAAAGCCAAGATAAGTGCACTACACAACTTCTCTTTCAAAAGTTGGAAAGCTGTCTCTTGTTTGTCACCCCAATCAAACTTGACATTTTTCTGGGTTAGCTTGGTCATTGATTTGGCGATCTTTGAGAATCCTTCAATGAATCTTCGATAATAACCGACAAGACCTAAAAATTAACGGATCTCCGTTGGTGACTTAGGAGATGCCCAATCTTTAATTGACTCAATCTTGGCGGGATCCACGTAAATGCCCTTATTGTCAATCACGTGACCGAGGAACTGTACTTTGGGAATCAAAAATTTACACTTAGAAAATTTTGCATACAACTCCTCCTTTTTAAGCAATTCCAAGATTAACTTGAGATTCTCTTCGTGCTTTTGCTTGGTCTTTGAATAGATCATAATATCATCAATAAAGACAATCATGAATTTGTCCAGATATGGCTTGCACACCCGATTCATGAGGTCCATAAATACAACTGGTGCGTTAGTCAAACCAAACGGCATAACTTGAAATTCATAATGTCCATATCAAGTTCTGAATGCGGTCTTTAGGATATCTTCTTCACAAACTCTTAGTTGGTGATAACCCGATCTCGGGTCGATCTTTGAGTAGACACTCGACCCTTAAAGTTGATCGAATAAATCGTCAATTCTTGTAAGCGAATAACGGTTCTTCACCGTTAGCTTATTTAATTCCCGGTAATCGATGCACATCCGGAATGATCCATCATTCTTCTTGACAAACAAGACCAAAGCTCCCCAAGGTGAGGAACTAGGTCTTATAAAGCCTTTGTCGAAAAGTTCTTGCAGTTGATCTGACAATTCTTTCATCTCGGATGGAGCCAATCGATAAGGCGCCTACACTACAGGTGCAACACCAGGTACTAAATCGATTTGAAATTCCACTTGTCGAGTTGGTGGAATACCCAGAAAGTCCTTGGGAAATACTTTAGGAAAGTCTCGAACAATTGGTATGTCTTCAAGTCGCTTCTCCTCTGACTTGTCTTCAGCCTTCTTCGCGGTAACATGTGCCAAAAAGACATGACATCCTTTTAGCAAATACTTTTGCATTTTGGAGCACGAGATTGTTAGGAATTATGGACTTCTACAAGTTAGTACTGCTGGTTCAACTTGATACAGCTGGTGATGGTTAGTACTGCTGATGAAGATTTGTAAAAACAGTCTAAGTCATTAGTACTGTTATTTATATTAGTTAGTACTGCCAATACATTGTTAGTACTGCCAGTATAGTTAGTACTGTTAGTTAATAGTTAGTGTTGTTAGTCTTATATAGTTAGTACTGCTATTATGATATGCATGAGTTAAATTAGGAATAGATATGCATTATCATTGCCGCATTTTGTAAGCCTATTAGGGTTTCCTTAGTGTATAAAAGGAACCCTACGGCATAGTTAGAGATATACCAGGCTTTGAAGGCTAGGGTATTGCACGTATTAATTAAAAGGTGTCTGGTTTGTCTCTCTATCTCAAAACCAAGAGCTAAGAGACTATTGTAAGTCATCTAAAAGCCCTCTACGTTGTCTTTCATACTTCGTATTCCATTAATTGATTCCTAGTTTTCGCTTATGATTCAGTTTATAAACTCAAGGTTTTAGGTTGAAACATGCATGGTTCCGACCCATGCAATGGTTCACAGCACACTTTCATGTCACAAAACCACCTTGTGTGGTACCATGCATAAAATAACTACACGTAAACTAATGTGGGTATAATTACAACGTGAGGGTGGAGGCAGCACATGTTTAATCTGTAACGAACGTTAGCATGAATTCGGGTCACGCTTAAAATGCTGAGACGCTTTTGTTTTAGTGCTAGACAAATTTAACAAGACCCTATAACACATTAGATAAATCTTTCGGACCGAAACGAACCCGAACGCATAAAAGGCAAGAACCCCTAACGAGGACGGCTTTAACGAGCCAACAAGGCTAAGCGAGAGCTTATTAATAAGCCCACGGCTTATTAACAAGCCACACGATCCAAAGTCTCGATTGGAAGTGCTCATGATGTTTAGTTATAGGGCCTTTACTTATTAGAAACGCAACGAATCCCTAAACGGGCTTACTAGCCCATTACGAGTCCAATTATGAGCATTAAGCTCAAGATGAAGCTCTTAATCAGCTATTGAAAAAACTTATCGCAGTTAACAAGATTAAAAAGGACTTAATGGACTCAAATAAGTTAAAATTGGGCCAAGGCCCTAACCTCTAAAACTCATCGGGACGGACTCCTATCAGCCCAATAGGCCCAACAACCAACATCGGAGACTTAATAGCTTATCGAAAAAAGCAAAAATAAGCAAAATCCTGACCTCCATGGTAGCATATTTAGACCTAAATGTGCTATAACTACCCTAATTGGACGGCCAACTACTAGACCTTCAAAAACCTTACCGGTTCCTAAAAACGCCCAAGACACGACCCAACATAATTACTAAATAGACTTATTGCTTATTTAGAATAAGTCTGAAAAATGAAAAACAGTTTTTCCGGTTTTATACCAAGTTGAAAAGCACAAGAAAAGTCTAAAAACTCTAAATACTTTTATGAGTCAAGTTATTGTGCCCGTGAGCCCTATACACCGAAATAAGCTCACAAAAAGCTCTCCGAGCTTATTTAAAAGCTTAACGAGCCCCGTCTGACTTATTTAAAAAGGTTTTCAGACCTATTTAAATCACATGGACCTTTGTAAGTTAAACTACCTTAACGGGCCCAATAAAAGGCCCGTTAAGTCAATAATAGCACAATGGCTTAACATATATGCCAAAGTTGCCTTGGTTGGCTTATTTAGACAAAATAAGAGCCAAATAACCACTGTCGGGATTTAATTGGGATGAAAATGCGACCTTCTCGACACGTCAAGGGACTAATAATGCAATTTTTCCAAAACAAAGGGTTAACCTTTTGTCACTTTTCGAAATACAAAAACTCTAGGGACCATTCTTGCAACATTCTAAGACTTAGGGAGCTAAGTGAAATTATAAGGAGCAAAAACTACTCTTTGTAAACTCAAGGGACTAATTATGTCACTTTTGAAACTAAAAGGGTTTAAAATATAAAAGGGTATATTTATAAACCTAGGGACTAAAAGGGGAACAACTAGAAACCTAGGGGTATGTTAGTGAACAAAAGTGAAACAAATGAAACACTTAACACGTCGGTCGAACACTAAGATGTTCGGACATCAAACGGCTTAAATAACAAGTTAATAAATAAGTATATTTATTAATAATGATTTCACGTTTCTCGAGAACCATCGAAACTATAAATACAATAATCTTGTGTGTCACCACACAAGTGATAACGGTATATATAAACTTAAAATGGGATTTAGTTTATACAATGAGTCGTTAGTTTAAATGTGTAAACTAAGACTTGACCGTACTTACTTAGGTACTTAACGGTGTGATCCACTACCTACTTGGATATTTGTTATCATTCAGAGAACTACCGGCTAAGGTGAGTTCATAGCCCCATGCTTTACAATTACTTAAATGATTTACATCCTTGGGGTGATAACATGCTTTGTTTTACAAACTGGACGCAAGTGTACATTTTATGCCATGATTACGTGTTTGCCTAAGTTACCATAACCCCTTTATGTCCATGATCATGAACTGTTAATTGCATAGATGTGATTGGGAATTACATTGTGCGGGCGCGAATGTTATGGATAGATCTATTAGGGATTGACAATCCCCGTTCGGGTGACTAGCTATCACTGGGAACGAACGCATACCATGTCGAATTTGGGATGTTGCAGGGTTAGCACATCATTCACGGACACCAGTTGGCAATTTATAATTGCATTCATATACGTCGAGCCTCGGTGTCATGAGCTTAGGAAACGTAATTACTTTTTATGATGTTTGCATCTGTTGCTTAATCATACACTTGGAAATCTTGCGGTCCTACCATTGATTTACATAAACCTATGAATTCACCAACTTTATGTTGACGTTTTAAGCATGTTTTTCAGGTCAATAAGGCACGAGGTGCGATGATACATTGGGAGTCAATAATTGAAGAGTCAACACTTAAGATTTGGGGTCTTATTACACTTTGGGGACAATTGTTATAAACCGAAATCTTTATCTATTTTGTTGAACCATTTGAAGCCATGAGCTTATGTAACAAACAAGTATTTTGTTAATCCAATGTATCTTTTTCAAACGACACGTTTAGTAGTCGTTCTCTGATCTTGTGCTATTGACCCAATAATGTAACGCCTTCGGATATTCAACATTCCGCTGCATACTCAGATTTGAGGGTGTTACAGATTGGCATCAGAGCCTAGGTTATAGAGAACCAGGTCAAAAGTTTTTGTCTGGACTATAACCATTTTCAAAACTGTTTTCACAAATGGGATTTGTGAGGGACATACATGCATTACTTGTTTACGTCTAGGCGGTGAATGATTTATTTAGAAATTTGATGATAATCATTATCATATGGAGATAAGATTTTGAGCAAGTGTGAAATTGAAATATGGTAGTATTATGTGTATCTTTCCATATCTTAGAAAGTGAGTTTAGAAATGAAAAGTTATTTTTAGAAAGCGTGGTAATTTACGTTTAAATAAAAAGGTATAGTTAAATGGACTTAAATAATTACAAAAAATTTTAAGGTAATGTTTAAACAAAACTAATTAATAAAAAATAAAAAAAATAAAAAAAGAGGGAGGGCCGGTTGGAAAAAAGAGAAAAGAAAAGGAAAAAAAAGTAATATAAATTATAAATTAGAGTTTTAATGTAAATAGGATATTAAGGGTATAAATACAAGATTTAGGGAAACATTTAACCATTTTTCCCCTCCTCCCCTTGTGATAGTCGGCAACAAGAAGGAATCAAAAAAAAAAAAAAATTTTTTTTTACCAAGGTAAGCCATGTTTAATCTTTAGTCACTATATTAATTTTGTAATCTAGTCTTGATGGAATTAGAGTTAATACTAGAAAAAATTAATTATGGGTTTATAAAATTATTGGGGGTTTTAACTAAATTACTGATTTTAATGGGTTAAATTAAGTGTTATGGGTGATGCTTAATGCATGATTAGGATTTTTTAAATGGTGTTATGAGGTGTTATTTTAGGTTAAATTCGGAATTGAAATTCTGGCAGAAAAGTTTTCAACTTCACGGCCGATGTCTCCATAGATGGAGGAAATTGCAATGGGACTGATTCTTTTTTTTTAACTGTAGCTTTTCGAGTCTACTTTTCAGAAAACCGACCCAACAGTTTTTGAGGTCGGGACGTCGGTCAATTATCAGTTGCATGGACTCGCACCAAAAACTGCGAATTTTCAGAATTTTTGATTTTGAATATAATTTTTATAAAATAGTTAAGACTTATGACTGGAAGCTAAAACTTGTTTGTGGTTAATTCATATATTGTAGTGAGGTCTCTTGAATTTGTTAGAAATATATAATTAAGTTAGAAAGTCGGTCCAGCTTGTACCAAACTTTTGGGATCGGTCAGTTTTCGGGCAAATCTGGGTCAGTTTGTGGAAACAATTTTTCTAATTGAGGTTCATATAAGGGTAGGTTGTATAGGCAATTTTGGGGTCTCTAAGACATATAGGAGTCTGTAAATTTTGTAGAATTTTTAGACATCATTTGGTTGGGGTTTTGGTATACACTTGTCGCGGTGTAAAATATACTTTTTTTGCAGAAAATTTGTAAAGGTGAGGTTTACAAGTGGTAAGGCGATAAAAGGTTAAATAGTCTTACAAAATGTAAGAAAATATGGTAAGAATATGCTTGAATATAATAATCCATCAATTAGGGTGTTACGTTGGTTTAAGCATTATTTTGTTTGCCAATTGTAACGAAAGTTTATAATGTTATAGTTTTGAGCAAGGAGTATAATTGCTTGTAGCAGCGCAGCAGGTGAGTGTCATAGCCCCTATCTTTTCTAAGATCTTTCATTGGGGTGAAAAACGATGCAATGAGTATTGATTGTTTTATTACTGTGATATTTGTTGGTGAGTGAAAATGATTGCTTTATGACTATTACTTGCATATGTGTTGAATGTGAATGGAAAAGTGGAGCAGGGTTGGATTGGATCGTTGGATCATTCCTTCCTCACTTGGGTTGAGCCGAGCTTCTTTTGAACTGAACTATTTTGTTTGAGCTATATGGATGTGAACTGTGTTGAATTGAGCTGAATGATTTGTAGTATGTGATAGTTCATGATATGCCATGCAACTTTTTTATATTTATCATACAGTAATGTTTGAATTGTGCTTTGAAATGTTTCTGAGGTTGGTGTATAATACCTATGACATCTCACCAACCTAGTGTTGACTGTGTTTTTGCATAGTTTTCAGATACTTCAAAGTAATAGCATTGAGGGGCTAGGAGAGTTGCTAGTGAGACCATAAGATGCAAGTTGAAGACCTATGATTTGCTATGCTGTTTTATTTGAACAATATGTTGATTTGATTTTTAGACTTTGTTTGAATGTTAAGACTTTGTACGATGGTAACCCCTATACCACTTCACATGTCGTTGGATTGTGGATGTTTTCATGACACGTTGTGTCTTTGCAATTAGTACCCTATTTAGTATTTCTCTATAAAGATACCATGTGCTATGTTAATATCCTATTATGTCGCGCCTTGCGTTTCCGCCTTGGCGGGGTGTGACAGATTGGTATTCAGAGCCAAGGTTATAGAGAATTAGGTGGTTGAACCTAGACTATAACCTAGGAGTCCTGGAAGTAGATGTGTATTAGGGTTTATGTTTCTCGTAGTGAAACTA
Organism: Tanacetum coccineum; assembly: GCA_026074375.1. Lineage (NCBI taxonomy): Eukaryota > Viridiplantae > Streptophyta > Magnoliopsida > Asterales > Asteraceae > Tanacetum > Tanacetum coccineum. Next base: position 11,253 of record BQNB010029656.1, read on the forward strand.
GGTAAATTTGCCCATAAAAATGCTAATTAACTTTGGGGTAAATTTTACGGTTGAGTTTTACGAGTATTTAAGTGATCCCGACACGAAAAAAAAGGCCCAAGACCCCATGGGATACCATGGCCGGTCAAAAGAAGACCAGGGAGACAAGGTGGCTTAATTTTAGCTAACCTTGTCCAAATTGTACATAAGATGCTTTCCTTATCCTCATTTTTACACATAGTTCATTTTCAAAATAAAAAAAAGTATCCTCTCCCTTCTCTCTTGTGTTCGTCCGCACCTACAACACACACTCTTATAATTTTTGAAGTTTGATCAAGAACATATGAAGACATAAATATTTGGGGTTGATTCTAGTGTTTGGTTCATTTAAACAACGTTTGAGTTGTCCGGTTCATGTCGAAATCTACAAATTTAAATATTTTCTTGTAAATTTTCAAATTTAAATTTCGTTTGTCCTTTTGGGTTTATTTTGATACATAGATGTTAGTTGTATAAGTTGATCGTTGTGAAAATCGATTTTTGAAAGCGAAATGAATAAAAAAGGGTGGTGTTTGGTTCGTGAATAGTAAAAAGGAAAAAGAGGGTTTTTGTAGTTTTGATGTTGTGGTCGTGATGGTTGAATAATATATGATGCTAGAATGCTTATTTTTGATAGTAGCTTGTATAGCTTATTTGGGCTTATTTTTAAGCTATTTCTTGGCTTATTTAGGCTTATATGCCACGAATGGATTCCCAAAATCACTAGGAAAGTGATTTTGATTATTTTTGTGTTTTGGCGTATGTTGTGGATTATTTTTTAGGCTTATGGTAGTAACCAAAAGTGACACGTAGCTTAATAGCTTATTTTCAAGCTTAATATACGTATTTTGGAGTTTATGGATTCACGGCCCAATAAGTCTATTTGAGTTGCGGCTTAATGGGAGGGCTTATTGTGGTCCGGATTATTTCTACATATAAGTATATACTTATATACGTTAATGGACTTTGGTTTTGGACTTAATTTGTATTTTGGACTTATAAATATCCTAATGGACCCTTGTTGGGCCTTAAGGCCCAATAAGCGATGTTTAGTAGTTACGAGAGTTTTGACGGACTTTTGAAAGTGGAAATGTATTTACGGAGTGATATTGATGATATTTTGGAGAAAAAAGTGTTGGTAAGCGTTAAAGATTAAGATTTTGGAATTTTGTCAAAAAGTGTCGAAATTGAGAAAATTGATGAAAATAAGGTTTGAAACCTTAGAAAACATTCTATAAACGTACAGGTCATGTCGAAATTTCGTAAAAAGTTTATACTTAGAAATTTTCTTAAAAACATGAATATTGATTTTAAATAATAAAATAATATTTAATTATTTTATTTATTTAATAAATTCACTAAAAGACGAAAAATATATTTTTTCTCGAAACTTCTCGGATATGTTTACTATGAGTAAAAGTTTCATTTTCAACCGTATAATAATTATTTTGAAGTGTCTAAGGTTACCGAATGGACTTGTCGAGATATATTTATAATTATTAATTATAAATATTTATTTATATTACTTATCTATTTTCTCTAAATAGTATAAGTATGCATTATCGGGGAATGGAATTGATATGATTGTGGAGATAATTCGTAAACCATCACACCATTAAAACTGTTTTGGGTAATTGTACAACGCATCTAAACTCTATGCATCAAACGTGATTATTGTTTTGGAATTGGATGATTAAAATGGGACATTAACTGGACTAGGCCGTGTACGGGCGTCGTTGTATTTGGTTGTGTGATTGAGATTAGGTAGCTAAACACATGCTTGAGTGAGTTCTCATAGCCCCACTTTTTACTGAGACTTGCTTGTGGTTGAGTTCTCGTAGCCCTCACTTTTTACTGGTTTTTTCGTTGGAGAAAAATGTTATTTAAATGTGTTTTTGAATTTTTGAAATATTCTGTGCGTAATGTGGTTTTATTCTTTTTAAGACAAGTTTATGTGCTTATGACTGCTATCTATAATTGTGAATATTCTGTGATGCATGATTGTTTGAATCTGGGTACGCCTTGGTGCCGGTGGTATTTTGTGAGATTATTGGATCGGTAGTATGGGGTCATGCCATAACTAGTATTTTGTGTGATTATCTGGAGCGGTTGGGTAAGCCTACCCAGCGTTTGTTGTGGTCCGCACTAATTTTTGTGCTCAAGCATGGTGGACATATTTTTAGGTGGTATAAGTGACATTTGGTTTATTGATTAGCGGTGATGTAGGTTGTTTGCATCATATTCACTGTCATATAACCCACTATTGTTTACTATTATTTATTGGTTCAACTTTTGGGTTAAGGTAAAACCTACGAGCTCACCAATATTATGTTGTAGTGTCTCGAGTTCATTTTCAGGTGAAAGTGAATGAAGAGTAGTTTGGTGATTGATAGCAGGGACTATTGAAGTATCCAGAAGTGGAATTTCATTTGAGTCTTGCTTGTTTGTTGTTTTGATTTAGTTTTTGGATGTTCTGGATTTATGTTTTGGATTATAGTCCCCTTATGTGAGGGCATTGGAATAATGGTAAGAGATTGTGGATTTTTAGTTGCGTATTTTGTGGATATCATTCGAGTTTGTTCGAGGTTGATGGTACTTATGCACTTGGAGTTTATGCAATGAAGTTTCTCTATTTTTGTATCTGTGTTATGATTGATCATTATGTTGCATACCCGAGTTTCCGCCCTTGTCGAGTGTATGTGACAGAATTGTAAATCTGGAGCAAGGTTATAGAGTACTAGCGTGGTTTAGCCTAGACTATAACCTAAGATCCGTCGATCTAGTTGCGTATAAGATCTAATGTACGCGGTGTGTGTTCCAGCTTCTGTGTGCCTTTGTGTAGTTCGCGTTTGGTGCTTAGTTATGTCAGTCATTGAATGGTGGTGGGCTCTCAATATTGATATGGAATGGGTATAAATGATTTGCGAATATATGTACGGTGGACCAACGTAGTTATTAGTGTATCACAATCACTCATCTTGATAATGTTGTACTCACCAAATCGATGTTGACCACCGTAAGATGGAGTTAGTGTAGTCTGGTTATATATAGTAAGATATTCTATATATATATATATATATATATATATATATATATATATATATATATATGTGTGTGTGTGTGTGTGTGTGTGGTGTGAGGTCTCACACTTAACCTAACGATGCTCAGTGTTTCTCCTCGTATGATAATGCCGCTAAGGAATGAGACCGTAAGTGGCTTGGTGGACTGCGGTTGCGAATCACATACGGAGGGGGGAACGGGTGTACGGGTTGGTATAGGTAGAAGGGGTAGAAAACCTAGGGAAGGTAATGCTGAGCGTGTTGATGAATTGAATGCCAACGTGGTGGCGGATGCACTTAGTAGAAAGGAGAGGTTGAAGCCTAGGCGAGTGCGGGCAATGGCATTAACCATCAAGTCCGGGATGAGAGGTATGATTTTGGCGGCGCAAAGTAAAGCTTTAAGTCAGGAGGATGTACGGGAAGAAAAGTTGTATAACTTAGTTCAACAGATGGAAAAGAAAGAGGATGGAAGCTTGTACTTTATGGATCGGATATGGGTTCCATTGATGGGAGGTGTAAGGACAGTTATAATGGATGAGGCGCATAAATCTAGGTACTCGGTACATCCTGGTGCAGATAAGATGTACTATGATTTGAGAGATATGTATTGGTGGCCGGGGATGAAGAAGGACATCGCGGTGTATGTTAGCAAGTGTCTGACTTGTGCTAAGGTAAAAGCCGAGCATCAGAGACCATCGGGCTTATTGCAACAGCCTGAGATACCGGAATGGAAATGGGAAAACATTACTATGGACTTTATAACAAAGTTGCCTAGAACGAGGAGTGGTCATGATGCAATATGGGTTGTGGTGGATAGGTTAACTAAGTCAGCTCACTTCATAGCTATTCGGGAGGATTTTAGTACTGAGAAGCTGGCAAAGGTATATTTGGATAGAATTGTTGCGCGTCATGGTGTTCCAGTGTCGATCATTTCAGATCGCGATGCGAGGTTTACATCGCGATTATGGAAGACATTTCAGAAAGCGTTGGGAACTCGGTTGGATATGAGCACTGCTTATCATCCTCAAACTGATGGACAGAGTGAGCATACGATACAGACCTTGGAGGATATGCTGCGAGCTTGTGCTATAGATTTTAGCGGCAGCTGGGATATTCATCTACCGATGGTTGAGTTTTCTTATAATTAATAGTTTCCATAGTAGCATTCGATGTGCTCCATTCGAGGCTCTATATGGAAGAAAGTGTAGGTCACCAGTTTTATGGGCTGAGATTGGTGAAGGTAGTTTGATCGGTCCTGAGTTGGAGCAGGAAACGACTGACAAGGTAGTGGTAATTAAAGAGAAGCTTCAAATGGCGAGAGATCATCAAAAAAGTTATGCTGATAGTGGTCGGAAAGTGGCAGAATTTAATGTAGAGGATAGAGTGTTGTTGAAAGTGTCGCCCTAGAAAGGTGTTATGCGTTTCGGAAAGAAAGGGAAATTGTCACCTAGGTATGTTGGTCCATTTGAGGTCCTTGAGAGGATCGGGCCAGTTGCTTATCGATTAAGGTTGCCTGATGAGTTAGTAGGTGTGCATGACACATTTCATGTGTCTAACTTGAAGAAGTGTTTGGTCAAGGAAGGATTGCATGTATCTTTAGATGAAATTAAAGTCGACAAGACCTTGCGTTTTGTTGAAGAGCCTGTAGAGATAATGGATCGAGAAATTAAGAGAGTAAAGCGTAGTAGGATCCCGATTGTGAAAGTTAGATGGGACTCTAAGCGTGGCCCAGAGTATACTTGGGAACGTGAGGACCATATGAAGTCGAAGTATCCTCATTTGTTTGCGAGCCGTGATGTGGAAAGCACTAGTTGAATCTCGGGACGAGATTCCCTTAAGGTGGGGATAATGTAGCAACCGCGTGATTTGATCAGGTTAGAATGTGCTCTTAGATTCTAATTGTGTGTTATTTTATGTGAATTTATGTGATTTGGTGATTATTTGACTAGAAATGAGAAGTTATGAGCGTGAATGAGATTATTTTAGAAATTTGATGATCATCTTATCATATGAGCATGAGATTTTGAGCAAGTGTGAAAAGAAATATGGAAGTTATGTGTAACTTTCCATATTTAGAAAGTGAGTTTAGAAATGAAAAGTTATTTTTAGAAAGCGTGGTAATTTACGTTTAAATAAAAAGGTATAGTTATATGGACTTAAATAATTACAAAAATTTAAGGTAATGTTAAACAAAACTAATTAATAAAAAATAAAATTAAAAAAAAAGAAAAAAAGGCAATCCTATCTTTATATATGTCAAGCAATCATCATAATATATCAAGTCAATATCATAATATCATTCTTACAAAGTACATGTGACAACCATGGTTTGATCAGGTTAGAATGCGCTTCTAGATTCTAATTTTGTGCTATTTTGTGTGATCTTATGTGTTTTGGTGATTATTTGATTTGAAATGAGTATGAATAGGATCATTTAAGAATTTAAAATGAGCATTTTATCGTATGAGCATGAGAATATGAGCAAGTGTGAAAAGAAATATGGAAGTTATGTGTAACTTTCCATACTTAGAAAGTGAGCCTAGAAATGAAAGAGTGTAATTTTTTTTAGAAGTGAAATTATATTTTTAGAAAGTGCGGTTTATTGCGTTTTAATAAAAAGGTATAGTTAAAATAACGTAGGTTTTTGTAGAAACTTAAGGTAATATTAATTATTAGTTAAAAAAAAGTTTTTTTTATATAGGTGAATAGTAAATTCGTGAATAGTAAAAGAAAAAAAAGGGTTTTGGGTTTAATTTTTTGTATTAGCCTAATTAGAGTTGGACTAGGATATTTAGGATCTTTAAATAAAAGGCCTAGCCCATAACTCCTTCTCCCCTAATAACCTAACTCGTCCCATAGTCCCTAGAGAAAGAAAAAAATTCGGCTGCCATTAGAGAACCAAGAAAGATTCAAGAATTTTAGGGTTTTTGCTCATAAAGGTAAATATATTAAACCTCTTTAAATCTTTTTAATTCTTATAGCTTAATTATGATGGATTAGGGTTTTAATAAAATACAGATCTTAATGAGTAATTAATGTTAATAGCATTGATTAGAATTGAATTAGGGGCATAACCATGTAAATTACATGTTAGGGTTTGCATGGATTGATGTTATATTGATGAGCAGAATTTAGGTCAGATTGATTGACGTTTTTCTCCATGATGGGGAATGCAAACGACATGATTTTTTTTAAACTGAAGGATTTTGAATCTACTTTTCAAAAAAATCTGGCCTCAACAGTTTTTGAGATCGGGAAGTCAATTAAATAATGGTTACAAGATTCGTTGTCAAAACTGTGTTTTCAGACGAATTTTTAGTCAACTTAAGTGAGGTGAAAACCCTACTTAAGAAGTGTTTTAAATTAATCCCTTTTACATAAAGTAACTTTCATATGTCTATTAAGAAACCCTAAAAGGGCTAAGTCTAAAATTAATTTTAAGTTGGGTTTTTAAGTCGAAACTTTTTGGTGTGCAATCAGACCCGAAATTGACCAGTTTGTAAGTTTGATTTTCAAGGGTATACTTATGGGTTGAATGAATGCATGGGCTTCTGGATGAGATTAGTATACACATGTGGGGTCATGTGTGAATTTTTGTGGGAATTGTGGATGCATTTTGGTAAGGGTTTTAAGTCGTGCAAGTTGGGTAAAAATTCTGCATTTGAGCAGAAAGTTGTAAGTGTTTAAAATAAAAGTAGAAAGTAAATAAAAGATATAATGAAGATATAAAATGATGGTAGAGAGTCTTTACATATAGTATAGATGATATTAGTCTATCATTAGGGTTGTTATATTGGATTAAGCGTTTAGCTTACCGATGGTAACATGAGCTTTTATTGTGTATAGTTTTTAAGGAAGGAGTTTGAGTTACTTGTAGCTGCGCATTCAGGTGAGTGTCATAGCCCTATCTTTTCTAAGATTTTTCATTGGGGGTGGAAACGATGCTTGAGTATTAGATGTTTTATTACTGTGATATTTGATGGTTGAGCTTTAAAATGCATGTGATGTGTGGCTATTACTTGCTATGTGTTTGTATGAGTAGACAAGTGGAGCCGGGTTGGCTTGGATCGTGGGATCGTTCCTTCCCCACTTGGGTTGAGCCGAGCTATTTTTGTTTGAGCTATATTGATTTGAATTGTGTTGAGTTGAGCTGATTGATCTGTAGTATGTGATAGTTCATGATATGCCATGCAACTGTTTATCTTATCACAGTAATGTTGGAATTGTTTTGAAATGTTTTGAGGTTGGTGTCTAAAACCTATGGCATCTCACCAACCTAGTGTTGACGTGTTTTAGCATCGTTTTCAGGTATCTCAGGTGATCGGATATGATGCTAGGAAAGTTTGCTAGTGAGACCGTAGGATGCGTTTGAGGATCTATGATTTGTGCTATGTCTTTGTTGGTTAATATGTTTGTTTCGAATTTCTAGTTTATGTTTTTGATTTTGCAAGACTTGTACGGATGGTAACCCCCTATCATTCATACATTGTCGTTCTATTGTGGATGTTATCATGACACATTGTATCTTTGTTTTTATTTCACTATTTAGTATTTCTCTATTAAGATGCTTGTGCTATGTTAATATCCTTTCATGTCGCGCCTTGCGTTTCCGCCTTGGCAGGGTGTGACAGCTGACCTTAAGGAAACCAACAAGGTAGTTGAAATGGTAGATATGACAAAGAATGCCCCATTAGGAATTGTGGAAAATATCCTAGTAAAAATCAATAAATTCCTGTTCCATTCCGACTTTGTAGTTATTGACATGCTAGAAGGACCTAACGAAACAATGCTTTTCGGTAAACCATTTTTAGCAACAATACAAGCTCAGATAGATGTTTACAGGAGAGAAATTTTGTTAGGAATATGTGAAGAAAAAGTGAAGTTTGATATGAATGGAGGAATATGTCACTCTAGAGTTACTTTTGAAAAATTTACATGGCAAGCTCTGTTCAGGAAAGCGAATACTTCAACCCTCTTGAAATTGAAACTAATGTATTCTCCTATGATTCCCCTGCGTGCTTGTTATTTAAGTACCCATCCCTGTAGCAATGTAAGCATAGACATTGTTGATTCAAGTGAGGATATGCAGGAACTTGAAGGTGGTCAAAAGGATGAAGTAAGAAGCCATCCCTTAGAAAATGTAGTGTCAAGATGGCATGTTTGCAAATATAACAACCCGAAATTTTCATCAATGTAATATCTACCTATTATATTATGATTACCTTTTTACAAGGAAATTTTTGCTTTATCTCATTATGCAACGTAACTTCATCTCTAAAGTACACGAGCTCACGCAACCTCTACCTATGTCAACTATAACTATGTTTATATCATAAAAACATCCTAATATGTCAATTCTATGTCTTAATATCATTTTTACCAAATACGTTATCTATTTAACGTACTTTGACATTTTATCAAAACAAGCATTAAATGTTAACGTTTATATCAAAACCGTAATTATATGTAATGTATACATATAAAATGAATGTGTAAGACTTCAAGCATATGTACAAGTGTACAATACACAACATTTGAAATATAATTACCCTCCAAGTCAATGTACAACTTATTTAAGCCTAATGTACAAGTCAATAATGCAAGAAAGTCAAACTAGGTCATTTTACCTCCTAAATTACTTTGGTTTCTTACTACCACTTTAGAACAAGGTACAAGAACTTAATGCATGACTCCTAAACCTTAATCCTAAAACCTAATCCTAACACTAACCTTAATCATAACCCTAATCTATCCTTAATCCTAACCCTAACTCGAATTTAAACTAAAAATCCAAACCCAAAACCCTAAACCACCCATTATCCCTTAATTCTCTTTTAAAACCATTTCAAGCACCTCAAGCTAGCAAACTAACACCACCATGACCTCACTAACATGTCACCATACATTGCAAGTAGCTCCATCACCACCTTGTAAGCTTCTTGTCACCTCTTTGTCACCTACTAGCTACTCTTGTTCACCAAGCAAACCACCTCATCACTTCTAGTCCATTCGCACCCTTACACCTCTCTAAGCTACATTCCTAGCCTTCCTTAATCACCCTCTATAACCCTTTATCGCCACTCCAAGAATACTTAGCCACCAAGTTAGGAAACTTGGGCACCAAGTTAGTTTCACCCCTATATAAGCCAAACACCCACACCCTTTCATTTCATCTTTCAAACTCAAACACACACACTCAAATGAAGTTCTAGACATTCCCTAGCAGTAGTATAAGATTAAGAGAAGCCTCAAGAGTCCCTAAGATTAGAATTGAAGCCAAGAATCAAAAGAAAGAAGCCCTTGAACCGATTTCTAGGCGTACGAACCCAAATAAGCTCATACGACCCTTATAAGCTCAAGTAAGCTCAAAATCTTGTTCCATAAGCTTATAATCTATTTTAAATATTTCATAAGGTTTGTTAGATTCTATATAAAATCTTGTTAAAGCGTTAAATCCTCAAACCCATGCGTTTTTTATTAAAACCGTAAAAACGACCCGTTTTGATTTTCTAGCTAACAAATCATTTTTCTAAACTTGTGATACGTTAAAACATCTTATTTTAGCTTATTTTAATAAGCTATAACCCGTAAATATCATTTTGGAATCCTAAAATAAGCTTGCATGGCTTTTTGGACTTGTTTTGAAAATATATTCCATGCTAGGGGTATATATCGTAACTTTCTTAAATTTATAACTAAAGGTGCTGAAAATGTCATTATTTCAAAGTTATAACTATAAGGACCTATCTTGCCAAGTTTCAAAGTTAAAGGTTTAATATATATATACTTATTATATAAATGACTAAAGTTGTAAAAGTTTATAAATCAAGGGTATATATTGCCATTTTTGCAAACTTAAAAATATAAAATATAATATCTTTATATAATATATAAAAATATATATTAATATTATAAGGCTTGATTTTATTAAAACCCGACACATTTATCGTTATTAATCATCGATCGACTCATTATAAAACAATTACGTTATATATTTAACGTAATTTATCATCGACTAACTTTTGAAGAAACTTAAAATCTTATCGTATCATGTTACTAGGGAGTTTCATGTGGGGGGTTCCATTTGAGTATTTGTTTTGACGAGTTTGCTGGGTTTACGATTTAAAGTGCCCTGACTCCTCAAACGATACTACATGGCCTCTGGATTATGATAGCCCGAACAGTGATACAATATTTCCATAAGTTAATAAATCAAAGTGATACGTTAAACTTTATGAAGTTTTGAAACATAAACCATCACACTAAAACATGACATATTACCCCAGGTTGCGTGACGAGGCCGTTACTTTCACTTGATATACTTTTGCCATCAATCAAATTTTCCCTGTTAGGGTGAGTTCATAGCCTCGCATTTTAAATCTTCTAATGTTTTCATATACCCGCGAGTGGGATACATGCTATAAACCATGATTACGAGTGTTTTTCCAACTGTATGCTATCCTAATTTATTATTGCTTAAGTCACCTTTACTACCAATATTTCTTAATCATGATCCATTAGTCACTTGCGAGTGAACGCGAATATTGTGGATAGATCTATCAGGGTGTGACGACTCCCGTTGGTGTGCCTATACTTTTGGTACCAATAGCACTATATTTGATTATAATGGGTAACTTTGGCAAGTTACCTTTCCACGAGGACATTTGTTCCTTAACCAATGTCACTACGGTGCTTTCCATGTTAACGTATTGATATCATGAGCTTAGGGCAATAATACTGTTTTTCCATGATAATTGTATATGCAATTATTACAAACTATGGGTGTATAACAACGTAGCCTACTATGACTTGTATTCAAACTATGAATCATAAACCTATGAATTTCACTCAACCATTATGTTGATCTTTTTAGCATGTTTATCTCAGGTAATTGAGCAACTTATGGAAAGGAGTGGCACGGAATCGAAGATGGCTAAATTGTTATCATTCAAACTTTATGTTTATAAGTTTTGGGACCTCTTTTTGTAAAAACTATGATGAGTAAATAAATGATAACAAAATTTTCTAAAACGTCTCTTTATGAGTCGTTTTCTATGATTATGTCTGTTGATCCATGAAGTAATACCCAAGATTAGCTTCCGCTGCTATATTTGTCAAAATGGGGGTGTTACAGATTGGTATCAAGAGCCACGGTTCTAGAGAACAAGGTTGAAACCTTAACTATAACTACTTTTCTTTTTCCATCCAAGAAAGTCCTTCGTGCCACTACATCTCCCAAATAGTATGTAAAGATACATAACTAATATACTATTATATAAATAACTTATGTTATTTACCACTGGGTTGTTAACAGAGTGATGTCTTCTCCCAACCATCCTACTTCCGATATTGAGGATGCTTTTTCCTCTAACTTTCCGGACTATACTCCGACTTCACCAGACTATTTCCCAATCTCATCGGGAAACATCTCTCCTGATCCTTCAGATAACTTATATAAGTATCTTTTGGCCTCGCTATCCATCTCACCTTTTCACGATGATCCATATATGCAAGCATATAATGCTGCTGCTAATGAACCACCTATCCCACCATAAGCTCCTATTGATCCATCGCTAAAAGAGATTCCACCACCTAAAGACATTGAGACTCCTGTTGAATCACCCATTCCAATATCTCCATCTTCATCAGTAGGATCTTCATCACAGGTTAGGTCAACTACCCCACCACCAGATTATCCCTTTGATGAGTCTATCTTTGTAGAGTTAGATAACTCCTTATGGATCATACAACGAACACTGGGAAGTGAACCAGTCCCCGAGGAATCTAATGAGTCAGATGCTTGTTTAAGTGTTCATTCTTGGAAATCTTAAATTCCAAAATTTTTCCGTTATATCCTGCAATGTAATACCAAAGGATGTGTATTACTTTGTTAGAACTTGTATCAAAATAAGAATCCATATAATATGTCTAATGATTTCAATACCACTATGTATGAAAATTTTAACAATGACTTATGATATCATTCTTATTTTGTGTTGTCTTGTAAATGTTGATAGAATGGATCCCAAGAGGACATCAACATCTGCAGCACCACCCATGACTCAGGCTTCCATTAAGAAACTAGTTGCTGACAGTGTTTATACGGCTCTGGAAGCACAAGCTGCAACAATGGCAAGTACTAGTAATCCCAACAGGAACACTGGACCTACTGGAACTCCTGTAAGAAAAATAGGAAACTATAAAGAGTACATAAGTTGTCAACCTTTCTACTTCAATGCTACAGAAGGGGTAGTTGGACTTATTCACTAGTTTGAACGGACCAAATCAGTATTTTCTTGTAGCAAATGTGCCGAGTAAAACAGAGTGACATTTGCTACTGGTACCCTGACTGATGATGCCTTGTCCTGGTGGAATGCGTACGCCCAACCTATTGGAATAGAACAAGCCAATAAGATCACTTGGAATGAATTAAAAAGGCTCTTAACAAATAAGTATTGTCCTCGAATTGAAGTCAGGAAAATGGAAGATGAATTTTACAATCTGACTGTAAAAGAAGATGATCTTAAAACTTACATTAGAAGATTCCAGGAATTAGCATTCTTATGCCCAAACATGGTGCCAAACACCGAGAAACTCATGGAAGCTTTCATTAGAGGATTACCAAAAAGTATTGAAGGAAATGTTACCACTTCAAAGCCTCAAACTTTGGAGGAAGCCATTAACATAACCCAGAGGTTAATGGATCAAGTAAGAAGGCACAATTATGTGCAAGGAACCAATGATCACAAATGAAAGTTTGATGATAGAAGAACCTTTAACAACAACAACTACCAAAACGACCGTAACAACAACAATGACAACCACAACAATGATCACCACCAACAACAGAATAGAAGGCAGGAAACCTTCAGGGCCTATGCTGCTACCACAACTGAAAACCGTAGGTATGTTGGACCCCATCCTTTATGTAAGAGATGCACTCTACATCACACAGGACCTTGTACTGTCAGATGTCAGACTTGTAACGAAGTGGGTTATCAGACCAAGAACTACAGAAACAAAGGACCCTCGGACTACTAGATTAGATTCTAGATATAGTTTTTGTTAGAACCTAACCACGAGATGTGTGGTATAAATAACAACACTTGCCAAATTTTAACTATGTAAAGTATGAAGGCAAGTTGTTCGTGATATAATACAATTATAATCCCGTTATACCTCGCTATTTCATAATACCGTTATTCAGGGTGCAACTCTAACCTTCTTAAACCAACCTTTCGAAAATGATCTTATGCTGATTAAACTAGGTAGTTTCGACGTTGTCATCGGTATGGATTGGTTATCCAAGTATCATGCTAGAATCATCTGTGACGAGAAAGTCATCCACATCCCAATCGATGGTAAAACTTTAATCATTCGAGGTGATCAAAGTAAAACTCGACTAAGCCTCATATCATGTATAAAAACTGAAAGGTATATATCCAAGGGATGTCAAGTTTTCATAGCTCAAGTAATGGAGAAGATATCTGATGAAAAATGACTGGAAGACATACCAGTAGTTAAAGAATTCCTAGAAGTTTTTCCTGAAGATCTACCTGGCCTACCCTTAGTTCGCGAAGTAGAATTTCAAATCGATTTAATTCCAGGAGCGGCACTAGTAGCCCGAGCACCCTATAGATTAGCTCCTTTAGAAATGCAGGAACTATCTAACCAACTTCAAGAGTTGGCAGACCAAGGTTTTATCAAACCAAGTACTTCGCCTTGGGGAGCTCCTGTCTTATTTGTTAAAAAGAAAGACGGATCATTCAGAATATGTATTGATTACCGAGAATTAAATAAACTTACTGTAAAGAATCTTTACGCATTACCCAGTATCGATGACTTATTCAACCAACTTTAAGGATCGAGTGTTTACTCGAAAATCAACTTAAGATCAGGTTATCATCAACTAAGAGTAAGGAATGAAGATATTCCCAAGACTGCTTTCAAAACAAGGTACGGACACTATAAATTTCAAGTGATGCCTTTTGGTTTCACTAACGCACCTACTGTATTCATGGATCTCATGAATCGTGTGTGCAAACCACACTTGGATAAATCTGTGAGAGTGTTCATCGATGATATTCTCATATACTCTCGTAACAAAGAAGAACACCCAGACCATCTGAGAATAATTTTGGAATTAATTAGAAAGGAGGAATTGTATGCCAAATTCTCCAAGTGTGATTTCTAGATCAGTATCGTGCAATTTAATGTCTCATTATTCTTCTCATGATTTTGGAAAATCATACCACCAAGGAAACATCTTCTACTTAACACCGTTTTGATATCATGTTTTATGCTTCAGTAGGATGATTTATAATCATCTTATTTAAATGAATTAGGACGCTTCTTTATTTGAATAAGGAAATTATAAACCACCGAACTATAAACTTATAAATTCTTAGTTACGAGGATTGGGACGCCTCTGTTTGTAAATGACAAATTATAAATGAGTAGGCTTAAGTGTATGGCATTCGTACAAATAATTCTCTTTCAATCCGTTTGTACAAATAATTCTTTTTCGATCATTTAATCATTATCATTATTACCATCATACAAATAAGTCCCTAGACTTCTTTTGAGTTGTAAATTGTTCACTCGATTATTTACAAACATCACTCCATCATTCAACTAAATCCCGGGACAAGATTTCTTTAAGGTTGGGGGACTATAACAAACTAAAATTTTCATCAATGTAATATCTACCTATTATATTATGATCACCTTTTTACAGGGAAATTTTTGCTTTATCTAATTATGCAATATAAATTGCATCTCTAAAGTAAAGGAGCACATGCAACCTCTACCAATGCTAACTATAACTATGTTTATATCATGTAAACATCCTAATATATCAATTCTATGTCTTAATATCATTTTTAACAAATACGTTATCAATTTAATGTACTTTCCATGACATTTTATCAAAACAAGCATTAAACGTTAACGTTTATATCAAAACCCTAATTATATGTAATGTATACATATAAAATGAATGTGTAAGCCTTCAAGCATGTGTACAAGTGTACAATGCACAACATGTAACATTCCGTATTTTCAGGTCATTTACGACGCTATTTAATCCACTATTTATTTTAGTCTCGTACGCGTTTACTTTTAATTCTTATTACATAATTAAATCGCGTAAGCTAAAAATCAACATTTAACGTAAACGGACACCAAACGAATTAAAGTTTTCGTCAAGCAAACATTTTTTTACGAAGGTAATTATTATTATTTTTTTTATTTTTTTTATTAAAACGTTTACGTTTTGCAATTTAATACATTTAGGCATACCGGAACCACCAAAATTAATATACGCTTCAACCAATACCCATTTTTATTTCCAATGCTCAAAGTTTTATAAATTTTCACCCATGTTAATAATATTAGCCGAATTTCTCATAGAAGAACCAAACTAAAAGCTAATTGATACAAGATATAACTTTATAAATAAAAACTACACTTTATCACTTCAAGTAAATGCAAGATATTATATCTAAGATAACAAAAAAAAATATTCCTAGCCCTTTCTATCCATGATATTTGGCTACAACAAGACCAAAAGAGAATACATAGCTCACATTTCACTAGCTAGGAGCTTGTACAATCCTATACTCATTAAAATTAAACCATGACTAGAAAATTTTACCACCTTTATTCCTTGAAACACTCTCCATGTTTCCTCTTGGTCTTGGTCAAGATTGCAAGTACCTTTGACAAGCTTATATGATACTTATACTTGCACACTAGTAAAAGAAAACACACACTCTTATTTTCATAGCTAAAATATCACATATATCTCTTTGTCCCTCCCTCTTAGTCACGTCCAAATCTAAATACCATAAACAAAGCCATTTCTTTCTTTTTTTTGCTTCCATTTCACACGTCCCATATAGGGCTCCAACACCATCAATCTATATCAATTTTCTTACTAAAATTTATACAAGAGTTAAAGATATCTTGTACTAGTTTTTTTTCTCTTGTTGTAAACCCATCAACATCATCAAGAAGTATTTTATTTGAGGTTTAAGGGACTAATTTTCAAGGGTTCATTGGTTGGTTGTCGTTCGTGACTGGGCTCGTGTTCGTTACCATGGTTATTTTTGGGTTTATGATGATCATGCAAGGTGTTAGGACTTCGTGTGGTTCGGTTCGGTTTCACAATGCGGAGTTTGGTTTTGGCTTGGGCTATGGTTCGTGTTTCGTTGTTTCTTAGTATTCGCGTACAAGGTTTGGGTTCGTCCGCTAGTGGTTTATGGTTTGTAACACGACTGAGTTGGGTTCTTCGATTTGTATACGTGCAAGTTTTGAGTTACGTTCGTATTCGTTGAACTCTAGTGTTTGAGTTCGAACTCATTTTGTCCTTGTGACTTTGAGGTAAACAATAAACTATCATTTTGGTACCATATTTTATTCATAATAAGTATTTGGTCATCCTTATGTTCTACCATAAAACCATATACGCAGATATGAGTAAGAAACATCATGTTCAAGTTCTATGAATGGTTACATGATTCAGATAAAATAGACATATTTAAACAAGATGAAAACGTTATTATTGTACACTTTTATTTTTGGAGCTACAATCAAACTGGGTCTTCTACTAATATTGCGTTAAACCAAATGGAAAAAAAATATCAGTTGATTAATAAAAATAAAAATAAAATAAAATGGGCATACAAAGATGCATGTTCTGTGTATACATGCGGCAACAAGAAGAAAAAAATGTGGCATGACTAGTTTGACTACTATAATTTACCATGTTTTAAAATTCAGTACCTTGTGTTTCTAGCCATCAATAATTTGGTCAAATGGAAAGCTAAAAATGAAAGAACAAATTTACGTATCATCATGAGTTTCAAATGCAAATTCACAATTTTGATCCCCCTAGAGCAAAAATATTAAGTTTTGTAACATAATCTTAATAACTTTAAGAAATGACGCAATGCTTTTCGCGAGTAATTGTTCTTAGCAATGTTTTAAAAACTTTCACTTCTTTGTTGTGAAAAAAAAAAGCATATCTGTTCAATATCGAGCAATTTCTCGACGACAAAATTTTAGCATAGGTCTTAACTGTATATTACCAAATTAAGAATAAGGCCTATCACAACTTTCTACCCTTGCGATTAGGAGTTTAAAAATGTTAATTTACGTATTTAGATATCACCCTGCGCGCGAGATTATATGGCTAGTTTACAAATCTAAATACATTACGTATAGCACATTTTAAAATACTCACCTTATCAGTCCAGCTCATGTTCATTTTGTCTGACTCTTCAAAACTAGTCTACCCGAAAATTATATTCTCTGGAGTTATGTTGATGTCTTCTCTACAGGTAATTAAAAGCGTGTAGTTCAAATACATGATTATTATTTATCAAATGCGATTTAAACATTATTTCACAAACACAATTAGATGGTGATGTAGCTATATAGAATTATATATGTTATTAGTACTTAGTACTTATACGACCGATATCTACTTAGGTTGCTTTCGGATATTTCCGTGACGCGTTTTCATTCATTCACTCGACTTATTCTTCACTTCACTTCTAAGGTGAGTTCATAGCCCCACCTTTTCTCTTTTAATGGTTTTCATAAACTGTTTTCGGGGTGAGAATACATGCTCGTTTTATTATTGATTTCTACTACATAAGCGTTATGTGACTATTTTTACCAAAGCTTGATTTGTTTACTACATGATTTGAGATCGTTGAATACCTATATTTGAAACCGTGAATTTTGAACAACATGATTGTTTTACCTTGGACACAAGTGTTTTCTAAAATTGTATGCTATCCAGATTACTGCCTGAATATTATTGCCTAAGTAGTCACTATATTGCCACTATCTAAGTCCCTACTATCATGAACCGTTAAATTACCTCGTAGGGGTAAGCGCTAGTGTTGTGGATAGATCTATCGGGACTAACAATCCCCACCTAGAATTTCTGGTCACAAGTTGATCATGGTGCATTTAACATTGAGAAAGAATGTATAGGCATGCTTTGGCAAGCACCCTATATTGTTTTAGGGCACAAACAGTTAAAGGCTTCGGTTTCATGAGCTTAGTGCAATAATACCTATTTCTATTAGACTTGTTAAATTTGTTTCTCTTGTCGCCATTACCTGTTTTAGACTTTGGAATACGTACTTAGTCCACCCTTACTTAAGTCTGGTGGTCCACTTCTAAATACTTTTTGATTTGTTGAATCACTACTTGGATTTCAAAAATAACACTTTGGAATATCGTAACGCTTCTTTTTCTACTGAAATATTACTTAAATTATTTCAACACTGCTTTTACTTAAACTTATGAATTCACCAACATTATTGTTGAAGTTTTTGCATGTATTTTCTCAGGTTATTATTTGCTAGTGGAGCATTGGGAGCATTTGATTCGCGCGGATATGTTTTTGAAGGCTTAATAACTTGTATACCATTCGACAAACGTTTTAAACATAATGTTTCTATGGCATTATAAATGGGATCCTTTGTAAACTCTGATTTTAATATATAGAATGTGAAATCTATTTAAACGTCACTTTTGAGGTCGTTTTCTATGACTTGTACGTATGGACTATGAAGTAGCACCCCAATGTTACTATTCTGCTGCTACCAGAATTTGGGGGTGTTACAGATTGGTATCAGAGCCAGGTTCATAGAGAACTAGGTCGTTTTCAAAACATAGACTATGACTAAGTTTTTCAAAATATAGAGTCTCTCCTTGTTTTATCCGATATCCGCGCGCGCTTGCTCTCAGGTAACTTATATGCTCTTTTTTGCATCCCTACTACTATTACATGGATAAGGAGTATTTAATACTAGACTATGATTTCATTCTCTTACGTCTATCATATGACGTCTTACTATTTACCTTATATCGGTCTATTATATAAATATTGATCACTCTGATTTTCGTATACTTCTTGATTTCTCATTTACTCCCTTGAGCGTCAATACTGGTATTATATAAGGATACGTATACATATGGACTAATTTCTTCTCGATCTCTTACGATTAACTTCGATCATTTACGCAACTTTACTTTATTCCCTTTTGATGATATCAAAAATTTGGCATATTTTATAAATTCCACTAGTTACTTTACCATTCGACTCCGAGTTGGAACACTCTTCTTATGATTTTGAATCGCACATTTTGTTTCGTAATCCATCGTTTTGAAGTCATCCAGTTGATAGGAGTACGACAATTAACTTGTTACCTCATACGTGTCACCTTGGAGCACCTACCTTTAGAACATGACTCTTTACGTTCATTTTGTTGATTTAATAATTCTTTACGTTCATTTTCTTTGACTACTTCTGTGTTTGTTCGGATATTCTTTATACTTGTTATGACCTATCGCTTTACAAACAATCTCGATGTCAACCTATAAACCATTTTGTTGTCACCCTACGAGCTACTTCACGTTTACTTTATTGACTATTTCATTTCGTTATAAAACTATTTGATACATTTCATACATCACACTATTTTGACGAAAATGAGCATTGCATCGTTGGCCCTCAAATATACATAGCCTAATCACCTATGTATATTTGGTGCATAGACTGATTACCTATGCATTCGGGAAAGACCATGTCATGCTGAGAGTAGTCACCTTAAAACCTACACCTCTTCATCAACACAATTCCGGAAGAAATATCCGCATCTTTTCACTAAACCCGTACCTTCTTCAGGTGTTGCAACCTGAGCCTTGAGGACAAGGCTCTTCTAACCGGAGGAGACTGTAACATTTCGTGGTAGTTATTACATGGTTTTGTCGCGTTGATAGCTTCAATGCATTGATGGGGTTTGATTGTACTCCACGAAATGACTTAAGCGGTGGGTGCAAGGTTTGGCACAAGACCAGTTAGTGGCGAATAGAATATGGCTTTGTTGTTTGGTGTAGTCACCATTTGAGATAGATAAAATCTCTTGTTTTGAAAATTTTTTCAAAATTTTGGAAAAGTAATGTGACTATTTTTCCCGGATGATTCAAAGTGGGTTCTGGGTTTTATTTTTTGATACGAACGATTTTTGGCGTACCGATTTTATATTTGTGGTGTGAATTTTTCTGTATGGATTTGTTTGATTTGGTCTCGCATGAGGCGAGTATGTTTTCGTGTATTTCGTGATTGGCAAATGAGCGAGTCCCTTCGGTGTAAGGTGAGACGAGAAAGCCGAATTGAGCACCGGGACGGCGCTCCCTCAAGGTGGATAGAATGTAACAACCGGAGTTTTACGACGCGTATGACGGTCGAGGATTCGACGTCATAGTTGTTATTTTAATATTTCACGTGATTGAACGACGACATTTGATATTTTTTTATTCGTCAGGTATGTGTATTTCGTCATTTTATTACGAACGACTTTGAGAAATTAATATTTTTGGTTAATTCGTGAATCGAATTTAAACCGCGCGCTTATTTAACGTTGGGCTTCATAATAATGTATGACGCGCCCCGTTAGTATTTTACGACAAAATTTTATTTTTTGGAGTTGGTCGTCTTTGTTCCGTGTCTTGAGCGGTCTCGCATTTTAAAGTGTACACATTTTAGTAAATGTTTTCTAACTAAGAAAAAATGTGACGAAAATAAAAATGCGCATCGGGTTAATGTTAATCTCGTGACGACGGGTTTGTCGTTTTTTACTTAAGGTAAAGTTAACGTGTCAAAAATCCCTATATGTGAAAGGAAGAGGAGGACTATTGGTGTCTAGTGACACACAAGTGTCATACTTTATAGAAGGTTTTTTCTTACATATTTCTCATTCATATAAATAAAAAACACACACAATTCTCTCATGCTTCCCCATGACGGCCACCCACCGGAAACCACCACCGCCGCGAATATCCGCCGTGGTCGTCGAAAAAGGACATGCAAAGCATATGATCAAACTTATATTTTCCGAATCCCCCATCATTTCCTACGTTTTCCATCAAAAATATTATAACTTGCATGGGTAATTTTTGGAGTTAGAATCGGGTTTGTTATAGCCATTTTCGGTTAAATTGTGGGGTAGTAAAAATGGCTAGATAGCATTATTGGGAAGCTTGGTTTAATGGAAAAGTTCGGTTTTGATTTTGGGTTTGCGGTTCGATGTCGACAGTATGAGTGATACAAAGTGTTAGAGTCGAGTAGTATCACTTTTGATTCCGACTCTTGCTAGTTAAAGCATTGTAAGACACTCTCTTTAATTTTGTTTTGTTCGTTTTCGTTAATTGATTTTGATTATACATGTGATGAAATCCGATTATTAATTTATCTCTCTCTCTCGCGTGCGGACGATTGTTAGATTGACAACTATAGTTGATTTTGATGCGTTTCGTAATATCTTATATTGGGTATAATAGATATGTTAAAAGATGATTTTTGGGGCAAAAAATAGTCTTTGGCGCGTTTTGGATGTAGTAAATTCGAGCAGAAAACAGAATGCGGATAACGAGGTTCGAAAAATCATAAAAACTGATTTTTGATTGAAAAAATATGATAGAGTTTATTTTTATGAACGTTTCGGTAATTTGAACGTCCCGTAAAACCAAATAACGAAGAATTTTGGATTTTGAAGTTTGGAAATTTAATATACCCTTTTTTACAGCTATTTGTGGAAAAATACAAGCTGGTGCTAGATTTTTGAGCGGGCGTTTTTTGTAGCAATTTCGAGTCCGTTTTCAGGTCTTCCGGGATGCACGAATGTTGTGTCCTGAATTGCCGTTTTCTTTTTTACCCAGTAAAATTTCGAGAATAATGATTTGGAAACGAATATTACTAGACCATGTCAATATGGTTAGAAAATAAGAGTATATATATATATATATATATATATATATATATATATATATATATATAGTTATTATATTTATATAAATTGCTGTCATGTATTCTTTTGCAGGGGCAATTTCGTATTTTTGTTGAGATTTGGGTCTCGGTTAAAACTATAAACGTTGGCTGAACGCGTTTACAAAAAAATCTCTTTTGAGTCCGAGTTGTAAGAATGTGATCTAGTGGTCATTTTTCAGGAGGTCTGGATTTAAGGATGGATTTATATAAAGTCAAAATTGACTTTTTAAAGTCAACTGAGATTTTAGTCGACGTTCTTACGTCGTAAGGATTATTCGATTAGTTATCAATATCGATTGATGACATTATGTAAATAATTATTTTTGAGACCGTTGGTCGTTTCTAAAAACAGTAACTTTCCGAAAATAAAAAGTTTTCAATAAAGTAATACAACTTATGTTTGAAAGAAAGATAGTATCTAAAGTATACTAAGTGTTAAGATCTAGGTTGCGCAAGAGGATTTCTCATCACATGTGTATTTTATACGATTTCTATCGTTGCGATGTATGCATCATTCAATCGTACTTTATTATATAGTAACCGAGCGACATAATTATAGGTCGCGGTCGAGTTCGTTATCGGTGACGTTTCGTGATTTATTGATTATTGATCGTGGTCTTCGATCAAGGTGAGTTTATAGCCTCGCTTTTGAACGGTTTTCAATGTTTTATAAACCCAGCTAGGGGGATACATGCTTGTTTTGAAAAATTGAAACACAATTAACATTATGTGTTTTGTTGTTGTTATGTTCTGAAAGTGGACGCCAAGTGTTTTAAACGTACTTGGTGTTGGCTTTGTTTTTTTAATTGAACATAAGCAGTTTGATATATGCTTGATGTTGTGGTTTGTTCTAAAAATGGAACGCAAGTGTTTTGAAATGATAATATGATTTCATTGTCATGAAGTTTAGCCTTTGACGTTGTAATAGTTAATTTACCGAGGAGGTAAACGCTGAATGCATTAAATAGATCTATTGGGTTTGACATCCCTGTCCGGGGTATGGATCCAATGCGTGAGCACCTTGTAACGGACATTTTGTATTGAGAAAGGGGTAGTGGCATACTACTTGGTCACTTATTTATCTATGATGATAAATGCGTTAAGGTTCGGTACACGGGCTCATGAAAGTTGGAAATGTGGTTGGCTTGCCTAGATAGCAAGTTCATACATGTTTTTGATGGTAACCCAAACAGCACTCTAGGATATATATGTTTTATGGAAATAATTATATGTTGTAATTGTTTCTTGAAAAATCTATGATTCACTCAAACCCATTGTGTTGACGTTTTTAAGCATGTATCTCAGGTTTAGGTGCTTGTGATGGCCTGGATGGGACGGAACGCGGATATCCAAAGATTGGAACATTGGGTGAAAATATATGTAATTTTCGATAAAGGAAAATCTTAAGAAAACGGTCGTCGATGTGATAACTAGGGAATTATTTTCTAACTGGCTGGGACCTTGTAAACTCTGTTCTTATTATTAAAATAAATTTGAATGTGATTTTGTTTTATTAAAGTCTCTTTGAAGTCGTTTTACTGTTGACTCGTGTGCATGTATTTTGAAGAGCTCCCAAAGTGTTATTCTGTTGTGTTGTAAATTTGGGGTGTTCAATAGGCTTTCATCTAAGGTATTCTCCAACTTGGAAAACTCCCAAGTCCCTATGCAATCTGGAATTCCTCTTCAATCAAAGGTCCATGGTCACTGAGTTGCTACATGAATTTAAAGGAATTGTATTGTATACCCACTCAACAGTGTTTTTTATTCCAACAGACTCCACAGCTGACATCCATGCATCTGTAGGGGGGACATTTAGAGAAGCATTTTATTTTTATGGCTATAAAACTCCTTTTAAACTAAAGGGGGGAGCCGCGTGCAAATTGTCACTTACAACAAATGGATGCCTGAAGATGATGGCAGCTGGAACAATCAAATGGAACAAAGCTGAAAAGAGCAACATAGAGCAAGTTACCAATATCATTTGTCAGACCAATAACAAGACCTATTCATGAAAATTGCATTGATTTGAATCCGGTATCAAGAACTCGACTCCTGAACCTCCATCCTTGACATCCCTGTCCCTTAACCTCTGGTCATGTGATTGTTTATAACACCTCTTGAACCTCAAGTTACACAAAGAGAAGGAAAAGGAATTGCAACTGGTGATGAGGACTCTCCAAAGAAGCCTATGCCTGCATCAACTATTGTTCGTCAGGATCCTGATGAACTAATTCGAATTCCTTATGAAATTCATGGGAAGTTATACAACCTCACCAATGATGAAATTCAAGAATACCTAAACTAAGAAGAAGAGATCAAGAGAACGGCTTAACAAAGCTAAGTTACTGGCAATGACCAAGTCAGAGCTAATCAAAGTAGTTCATGAAGAACCTGAGAAAGCCAGAATTGATCCAAAGATTATTGAAAGTGCAAAAGGTGGTGAGCAGTTTTAGAAGATTCAGGATCCTAAACATCAAGTCCTCAAGAGAGAGCAGATTGAGAAAGCTAAAAAGACCGATGATGCTTAAATGGATAAGTATTGACAACTACTTATGGTCAATGACGAACAAATTGAAACCAGAAACAATCACTGTGTTAAGTGTACTTCCCAACTCAAAGGCCTGTTGTACTCATTGTCTTTAGAGGTGTGGTTTGAAGGACTTTGAAACTTCACAATCCTTCAGGTTCGCTGACGTTGGAATAACTGCAGCTGGATGGTACTTGGCCTCAATCATTTGAAGATGAAGAACTGATTTGTCAATGACTTGATGTATCCTTGGATTTAAAGGTATGAAAGACTGTATAGATCCAGAAAGAGCTTGAAATTCAGTCAGCTATTCTTGCACCTGCTCTTGAAACAAGCTCCCATCCCAATCCTCAGGAAGAAAGAAGAGGAAACACGTAGAAATGGGTGCTTGCAGATCTGAATTCTTGACACTTGAATGTGATGTAAGTCTTCATGAGGTGTTCCTTTTGTAAACAACATGGTGATAGAATAGCCTAAATATGGGTTATTCTTCACTGACTACTTTGGTGATCAGGCATTTCAAAGAATGAACGACATCAACAAAAGAGGAGTTGAGACTTTGATAACCTACCTTGTGATGGCCTCAATCATCACAACCCTGGAAAACATATGATTTTGTCAGAAGCTGAAGGAGTTGATCGCTAAGCACCCTGATCAAGAAAAGCTAAAGTTAAAGAAAGTGAAGCTGGAAGCAGTTGGATACAAGTTAGATTTATAGTTCTTGTGTATATGTAATGTTTATATTTGCAATAGATTGGTAGGAAATGTAATTCCCGATCAATGAAGTACTTTTATGTTACAAGTATCCTTTACTTGCTTTCTAGACTTAGTGTGAGAAGAAGCTGTATTTACTCACTCATACTGAAAAACACTTCGGCTATATTTATATCCAAATAGGGGGAGATCGTTAGGCCAATTCAGTGCCCAATGATCTTTCACTTTTGTTAGCCTTATTTTTATATAAGCCAAACAAGAATGTTATCGGTCGTCTTAGTAATAATATAGCTTTTGTATTGTATTAGGTAGTGGGTTTTATCGGGGTTTTGGTTTTTAAGATAATATTGTCAATGTTGGGCTTAAAGGCCAACATCAAGCCAAGCCGGCCAAAAGTTAGAAAAGCCCACGAGCCAAGAAGGCGTTGGACTATAAAAACCCCTTCACCTCATGTGGTGAAGGGTGTTGGTTCATTTCATGTGTGTGTAACATATATGTGAATCCTCCCCATCTTTTCTCTCTCTAATCTAATCTTCTAACATTCCTTTCTCTCTTTTCTAACTTATTCTTATTATTGTGTTACTTATTGTTGTGAAGTGGTAATATTATGGTGATAACTATTGGTGCAAGAGCTACTTGGTGGATTTGTGTTATTTGTGGTTTTGTTGTTATTCGGATAGCTTTTTATAGTTATTGTATTCGGCCTTTATTTTTTGTTCATTTAGTTTAATAAGCTTGGTTTATTTTGAGTGAAACGTTTTTATAGATTAATAGTTAAAACGTTTTATAGCTGAAAATGAGTTATTTATCTGCCTATTTAGTAGCTTATTTTCACGTAGATTATTTTTTTTTTTTTTTGGTTTTTTACTAGTTTAAACTAAAAAGCTATAATCTCTTGAGTGTTCATAAATGTTTTAGCTTATTGCTTATTCGTATCGGTCCATCTTATCAAGGTCTAAAAGTTTATTAAGGATGCATTTTTTGTGCTTATTTTGGTCGCGGCTTTATAGAAAAATTTAGGTTTTATGCCTATTTTCAAACAAATATTGAGATTCTTGAGCGATCACATATGGTTGGTTGTAATCCCAGTTGGACTTCTGTTGATACTGAGTCTAAGCTAAGAGATGATAGTGATCTGGTATCTGATCCGACTTTATATAGGAGTCTTGTGGGTTCTCTCCAGTATTGTCAGCCTTAAAATATTGAGTTAAACAAGGAATCGCCGTCTTTATTTAGTAAATGTTGTTATAGGCTAGTTACGGGAATCGGGCTCGTTATTTAATCTAATATTGTATGTGTTGTGGCTAAAGCCCAAAGTAATCCCGAGCCTGACCTATTAGGTAAAACCACTCGGCCCAATAAGCTTAACCAAAGCCGGCCCACTTAGTGGTATAAATATCCCTCTCCTTAGATGGATAGGGTGTTGGTTCTTTCATTTGTAACACACATATTTGATTAAAAATCCTCCACCTCTTTCTCTCTCTACATTCTCTCTCTAACTCATCCTCTATTTTCTTTTCTATCTATGTCGTGTATATGAATCCATGGTGAAGTGATATTTTGGTTCCTACAATTGGTATCAATCCCCATGGGGTGATTATATGTTGATTGTGTGCGTTTATCTTGGAAAAATCTAGCAAAAACTTGTGTTTTTAAGTTTTTTTCTCGAAAATTTTCAAAAAAGAGGTAAACTTTTTTGTCTTAAAAATGTTAAAGTTTGTTTTTTTATGTTAGATATTACTTAGATATAGTGAGTTTTGCAAAAAAAATTCAAGAAAAAACGTTAAAGTTGTGTCTTTTAGGTGTTTTTGTGTTTTATGGGTCGTGTATGAGGTTTGGCAAAAGTTGAGGTTTGGCAACTTCTTCCTGAAAATTCTGTATTTTGTCCTGAAAAATTATGCATTTTGTCCTGAAATTCTGCATTTTGACGTGAAAATTATGCATTTTGTCTTGAAAAATTATGCATTTTGTCCTGAAAATTCTAAGGTTTAATCAAATTGCACATTTTGATGTTTGATCAAATTGCACATTCTGATGTTTGATCCAAAGTTAGGTTTGATCCAAAGTGAGGTTTGATCCTAGGTGCGGTTTGACTAAGTCAATTTATGAGGTTTGACCTGAAAAAGTGAGGTTTGATCAAAAAGCGCAATTTGACTGAAAACCCAACATTTGATCCAAACATCTTTGTCAACTCAAAACTAATAACGAAAACTTGAATTGCAATACCTAAAACACAATTCAAGAACACCTAAACAACATCACAATTACACAGCACACATTAATCATTAAAACGATCTAATATATCATTATTTTACTACAATTACATCATTCATAACATATCAATCATTCATCATGACTACTTCAAACAACAATCAAATGCAACAAATGCAAGACAAAGCAAGAGAGAGTTACATGATATCTTTTCGACTACTTTATTCACACCTCAAGAATCTTTCAAACAACGACTTAAAAAGAAATCAAACAGAGGAGGGATCCAAACGGGCATTTGCGACACTCTTTGATCAAGATGTTTAGTTTCTCACAGGCATAATGTTCCTAAACTTGGATCAACTAGAAAAGCAACTTGATAAAGAAGAATTTCAAAATTGGATCTATGGCTGCTTTTAGAGTACTCAAGACACAGTATCAGAAGTTCATCAATTCACGGTTTTCTTTGGATGATGATGATGGTCTAATGACAAGCAAGTACTTTCTAGAATACACTCGAATCGAGGTTCAACAATTTCATGCAACATCGATCCAACACATGGAATCTGTTAAGAAGTAAATTGAAAAAAGAGCACTGCATAAAAGAGAATATGACAACAGTGTGAATGAAAAACATATACAGACAAAAAAGGGAAAGGTTGATATGAGTAAACCATTGGATTCTAGTTTGGTTATCACAGAGAGAAGTAAGACAAAATTTAAAGAGCAGAATACAAGCAGTAGTTCAATGAATGATGCAGATGCTGATGATGCAGATATCAAACCCGTATATGACGAAGAGCCACTGGCTGAGGTACAATTGACTGCTAAATGTAATGTATTTGCTATAGGACAACAACATACTGAGCAACCTGAATTCAATAATGAAGGAGGGGTTGACCAGGATTCTGAACAATGTTATGAAAAATGTCCTTTGCCTTCTAAATTAACTAATCACAAGATAACTAAACTTTTAAATCAATCTCTAAAGTATGAAAATATTTATCTCAAAAGACTGTTGCCCAATTTCAAAAATGGAAGCACATTGTATTGCTCTTGAACTTAAATATCAAAATCAAGCTTTAAAATCTGGGCAACATGGTCAATTTTTTGAAAGTGAAAAGTAATGAAGCCAAGGTCAAACAGGACATTGATTAAATTGAAACAATAAACATCGAATTAGAACATAGTGTGGCTAAATTACTTACAGAGAATGAGCATTTTAATAAGGAAAATGAGCATTTGAAAAAGACTTACAAAGATCTTTATGATTCAATAAAAAAGACACGAGTTCAGACCAAAGATCAGTATGACTCTTAATTGAACAACTGAATAAAGAGTCTATTGAAAATGCTGATTTAAAAGCTCAGATTCAAAAAAAGGTTTTGGCGAATGCAGCATTGAAAAAAGAATTATGAAAGTTAAAAGGAAATAGTGTGGATACTAAGTTTGCAAAACCATCAATCTTGGGGAAACTAATTTTACAACCACTCAGAAACCAATCTGTTGTTAGACAACTATCTGCGTTTAAGTCTGAACGACCTAGAATTTCAAAACATCGGTTTACCTCCCAAGTTGATGTGAAAAACGATTTGTCAAAACCAGTCTCCTCATCATTTGTCTAACGTTCGATAATCTGCTTTTGTAAAACCTCATCACGTGATTGCATCTAGCAAATCTAGGAATAGTTCAAGGAACATGCCAAGATTTCGTTCAAATGACATGGTTCATAATCACTATCTAGAGGAAGCTAAGAAACATACACAAAAAAGAGGTAGGAATTGAAGACCTAGTGTGATGTCTTCTGCTAGATCACAAAGTACAACTAATGATTGCAAACCAAAACCTAGGATCAATAACCAAAAGTTTAGGAATT
>BQNB010029656.1:40881-55566 GCA_026074375.1 Tanacetum coccineum
AAATTCACGGGTAGAATTTTCAAGACTGTTAGTCTTAGGTGGGTTCCTACTAGAAAGATATTCACCTCTAGCATAATCAAGGTTGACAGTGAACCCTCACATGGTTCGAATGCATATATTACTAACCTACATGAATGCAAACAAACTCTTGATGTTAGTTTAGGTACTATTCACTTAAGTGCAGGTACATCTTTCAACCCTAAGAAGGAAAAACTCAGAGTTTGGTTGCTGAAAAGATTAATATATCAAAAACCAAGGTTCAAGGAATTCAAATCTGATAAACAAGAACAATGACGTTTGATCATAATAGTTCAAGCCTAGCACCCCCATGACAAATAACTTCAGATGATAACACTTCAGGCCTCGCACCCTAGCGACAAAAGGCGTCAGATTATGACAACTTTGGCCCTACGCCCCTATTACAAAATCCAAGTTCTGAACAATTCAACACGACAATCGGAACTCACGGCCACAACCATGAACCTTCAAGATCAAAGCTGGTCCTAAATGTTTTTCCTCTGACAGAAAAAACAGATTCATCATAACAAGAGTTGGATTTTCTATTCAGTCCTTTGTTCAAAGAATACTTCACTGTAGGAAATCAAAGTGCGTCAAAGTCTTTCGCTATCTCTGATAATTCTACACAACAAGACACACAACCTACAATGAATGTTCAATCTATAACAGAACTGATCACTCCAGCAACAACTGTTGATGCAGAGGAAAACAACACCAATTAAGCAGCTGATGCATAGTTTATACCATATGAATTTTTCAATCCTTTCTGTACACCGGTACAAGAAGTCACTGAGTCTTCCTCCCGTAATCTTGATAATTTAAATATGCATACATTCTACCAATGTCACCAATCCAACTACCGATGGACTAAAAACCATCCGTTAGAACAAGTTCGTGGAAATCCATCCAAGCCGGTGCAGACAAGACGACAACTTGCAACAGATCCTGAAATGTGCATGTTCGCGCTCACCGTGAGTACTGCTGAACTGACAAACATTAAGGAAGCAACGGTTGATCACACATGAATTGAGGTAATGAAGGAAGAGCTTCATCAGTTCGACAGACTCAAAGTCTGATCACGCCTGACTCAAAGTCGACAAACCTTTTGGAAAGATCGTCATCAAACTAAAGTGGTTATGAAAGAACAAAAAGGATGAAGACAGTACTGTAATTCACAATAAGGCACGACTTGTAGCTAAGGATATACTCAGGAAGAGGGTATTGATTTTGAAGAATCTTTTGCTCTAGTCACTCGCTTGGTAGCTGTTCGGATCTTTGTTGCCTACACCGCACATAAATCCTTTCCAATCAATCAGATGGACGTTAAAACGGCTTTTCTTAATGGTCCACTGAAGAAAGTGGTTTATGTTGCTCATCCAGATGGGTTCGTTGATCCTGATCATCCAGAGAAAGTTTACCGTCTAAAGAAAGATCTATATGGATTGAAGCAAGCTCCTAAAGCCTGGTATGATGAACTCTCAAATTTCTTGATGTCCAAAGGTTTCACTAAATGTATTATTGACCCTACACTATTCACGATAAGATACGGGGAGAACATTCTACTTGTGCAAATTTACGTCCATGACATTATTTTCAGGTCTACAAACCCAAAATTATCTAAAAGATTTGAAAAATTAATGCACAGTAGATTTGATATGTGCTTAATGGGGGAAATGAATTTTTTTAGGACTTCAGATCCACCAATCCTCAAGAGGTATCTTTATCAACCATGCCAAGTACGCTTTGGAAATACTTAAAAAACATAGAATGGACAAATGTGATAGCATTGGTACACCAATGGATACTAAACCTAAACTGGATGCAGACTTGAGTGGAACACCCGTTGACCAAACACGATATGGTAGTATGATCAGGTCACTCATGTATCTGACTTTCAGTAGACCAGACATAGTGCAAGCAGTATGTTACTCTGCACGTTATCAAGCAAGACCAATAGAAAAACACCTTAAAAAGGTTGAAAGGATCTTTCGATACTTGAAAGGGAACCATCAATATAGGAATCTGATGTGTCTCGCGACTATTAGTTTTAAATTTATAGAACGAATTACCAATTAAGCAAAGAATACACAGGCAAGTATGACCCTTTTGTATGTAGCTAGCTTAGTGTGGTAAGCCGAGGTCGTTCACTAGGATTTGGGTGTTTTTGGTTGTGAAGAATCTGTGTAATAAATAACACGAAAGTGGTATAATGGTTGTCACATCCCACAATACCATATAAGCAACAATTAACACGAAAAGTAAATATGATGCGAATTAGAATGAAACCAATATAATTAGAACTACTTGTTTGGAACTAGTATTCATATGAATGAAGTATTGGAATATCAGGTAGATACTTAAGCAATAGAAAACAAATCAAAGCATATAATTCCAAGTCAACGAGTAGTATCATGAAATTGCATATAACACGGTTTAGATTAACGAACCCTTTCAACCTATGATCATGATTATAAACCGATTCATTGCAAGCCGTTTGTTAGAAAGATGATTTTACCAATTAGTTCATAAGAGTCCTTTCGACCTATACTATTGATTAAACCTTTATGAGTCCAATTAACTTGTATATTCATAACAAGAAATCCTTTCGACCTATAGATCCGATTATGATTTACCAACAAACTAATTAGACACATATCAATCCAAACAAACTCATAAGCAAAATAATAAATCAATATTGCAAAATACTAAACACTCCATATCCATGTTTACATCATTCCAAACAAGTAAAAGAAAACTACTCCATATCAAAATTAATCAATAACCAAGATTCAACATGATATAAAGAGTTCAACATCATAAAAGTAACAGAAATATACCCAAAGTAAGATTACAATAGGTGATGGTGAAGGATTAGAGCATCCTACAAGCCTCCAATCAACCGTACGCTTCCTACCAAACCGGAAAATTATACCCAACACCTTCTTTGATGTTCTTGAGTTATCTTCTGAGATTTGGAAGCAGGTTTTAGTCTTTTGGGAGAGATATTGGTGTGAAAATTCATCCTTGGGTGAAGGGGGTGAGTTTTCATTATGAAAACCAAAGCATATGCACTCATATATATAGTAGAAAATACCCTTAGCCACCAAGCATAAAACTTGGGGCAAAAGTGTCATAAAACAGCTAGAAATGAGTTATTATGGAGACATGATCAGACTTTGGGAAGTTAGAGCACTTAAATGGGTGTATTAATGAAACTTGGAGAAGTCAATGAACCCCCAGCTGGGCGGCTAGATTTTGAGCCGGGCAGCTCATTTGCATCATCCATCCTGGGTGGCTGGATTTTTGACCTTGCGGGTGGCCACACGACCCAACATAAAAATTGCTCTATTTTGCGTTTATGCTCTCCGTTTTAGTTGTGCTTGGTCGTGGGTCATTATAGTTTAATATAACTTCATTTAAGCTCTATCTTGGGCCTTGGAAGCTTCAATGATTGACTTTTTTGCTCTTGAAATACTTCCCGAGCTTGTTCTTGATATGGGATTCTTTGTACATGCATAAATCTTCGTTTTTACTTTTCTTGGTCTATGCTAGCTACAAATATATAAATCCAACTTTGTGCAATATTAGAAGAAAAAGAACGTTAAATTAACCAAATAACATGTACAAAAACCATAATAATGCTCCTAAAAATATACTCAATTTGAGTGTTATCAAATTCCCCCACACTTAAATTTTGCTTACCCTTAAGCAAATCTAACATAAGAAAATAAAATCCACATGGTACATGAGAATGATTAGGAAAATGCGATTCAAATATACTAAGTACAAGTACGATATAAGATCCATCATTTTAAGCTTTTGGTGAAAAACTGAGATGTTTGACAATACCCAAAGGTTTTCTTGCTTGATAAACATTTCTAAGCACCTCACGAAAAAAGAATGAAGTATAATTCACTCAACACTTATTTATTTAGGTAGTGGTAGAGTATATAAGAGAAATCACACTCATAGCTCAGTCATGACTAAATTTATTACCATAGGCTTGTACAAGAAACAAAACTCTACCGACGTGATGTAAGCACCAAGTGTACACATCTAAAGAGGTCTTTTATTGGGGTTGTAACGTTAGGCTTCGGGTTAATAAGGGATATAGATAAGGCATGGGATAATTTACTAGTGGGTGAATTACGAGAACATATAAGTTAAAAGTCTAAAAACCAATGTTGCTAGTCACCGAACAATCCGCAAACCCATAAATGATTATAGTTACATACTTTCTTCAATCACATATCGATCACCACATAAGTATATCACATCTTAGCACATTAGCTAATCGATATCTCAATATACTTCATCTTCTTTCATCTTCATAATAATATAGCACATTGGATATAATTGTCATCACTTTTTTTTACTTTTTTTTCGATGACTTATTTTATTTTTTCTTTTTTTCTTTTTTTTCACATCACCTCTCCCTCACACTTTACATAAACATACACCACAAAAATACAAAACATGAAGCTGTGCATCTCCATCTTTGTCGAAATGGCACGCACAAATGGCGAAGTGTGGCGTAACTATCAATCATAAAAAACAATCCTTCATACCAAGCAACTAGCAACCAACCATTTAGACTTTGACAACGGCTTAGACTAAGGTTTAAAGTTAAATATTTTTTTCTTTTAGTGGATGTAACAAAAACGAAAAAGATTGGCTCAAAGGGTGTTCTAAGGGTATCTAGCACTAAAAGTGAGTGCTAACAAAAGGGTTAATATGGACGGTTAGCTAATTAGTGTAACTAGCTAAAAATAAAGATGAAAATGGAAAAGGCTATTTCGGTTAAATTCCTAAGGTTGCCTCTTTATCATGCGTATACACTTATATCACACGAATGTGATCTCACTGCGGTCTGGTAATAGATTACAAGCACAGAGAACTAGAACAATAAAAATCACCGCTACACTTATAGCATAAAGATTCAAGCATAAAAGAGTAGCTATTATGAAATAAGGGCTCAAATCCCTCCACTTTAGTGGAAAAGGCTATAAATGCGCTAGCAAATGTCATCGATCCCAAAATGGATTTCAATATTAACCAGGACACATCTCGAATTTTTCAAAAATCACAGTGTTTTCACCAGTGGGTTGATCCAGTTATTCTAATATTTTATCCTATAAGCGTGAAAACAACTAGATCACAAGAGCAAACAAGTATGCAAAATTTTAAATTGGCCTAAAAAATTATAAGTATTAAAACCAGTCACGTTTCTCATATTTACCTCCACCACACTTAAGTTTTGCATTATCGTCAACGTGCAAAATAAACTTCAAAGTATGAAAATAAGGAAATAATAGTTCAAGAGAAACAAAACTCCCCGGGCAAAGTAATCATGATCGAACTCCATATGATAAATGCTACGCAAAAGCTAGCATAAGCTTGTGAGATTAATTTTTTTCTCTAAGCATCCTCCTCCATTACGTGTTGCAATTTATTCAACAAAACAAAACAAACAAACAAACAAAACAAATACAAGCAATAATATATTAAACATTACGAGCATGTAACACCCCCACACTTAAGATTTGACAAGTTGAAAAAGCAACGTTTTAAGCGTGTATATGTTTATTCAAAACAAAAAATAAAACACACCCGAGAAGTGCTTAATTTATTTCTAAGTCATTAGCTAGACTCTTCCCTAAGATTTAGGATTCTTTGATGATACTGTTCAAGTGGGGAATTTCAGTTTGGTGCCAGAGATAGTGATAAAAGTTGTTGTTGTTGTTAGGAACCGCTTTGTCATTCAGCTTCCATTCTTTGTTGGGTTCCTTGGGCACACCCATGTCATCATTCTTTATCTTTTTCTTTGTTAAGACTCCATTTCCAACGCCATCAATTAAGCTTAACTATTCGTCATCAACATGATTCAGCAATACATCATCTGCAAACGTCTTCGCATTTGTGTATGGGATATGCAGGTGCTATCCTTGAGAAAAAGTGATACAGTTAGAGAGCTAGAATTGATTGGGTTCGGGTTTGGCATGGTTAGAATAGGTTGAGTCTCATCCTCCTCGATAAATTCAACATCACCCTTATCATTCTCATTTTGGATAGAGGGTGGTTTGTAGACAAATTCATGTCTCAGTTTGGTGTTTGTAGTACGAGGAAAGGATTTGGTATGTTGGGTTTTCTTAAGATACTCGAATTGCCTCTCTAAGTTCTTAATAATCGCTTGGCGGTTCTTTAATCCTTGATTGATTCGATCCTCAAATTCAATAACTTGGTTCTTCATTTATTCATTAGCTTTCATTTGCCTAGCCATCCACTCTCTCATCATCTCCTCCATTGAGGTTTTTGGTGTTTTGAAATATTGTGGTGGATGTGGCATTCTATTTTGATTTTGGAATTCTGGGTTTTGGGCTGGATAGGAGTACAAATTTTTGGAACTTCGGTCGTGATATCCTCTGTGATATCCTTGGACGTAATTCGCCTCATGAGGTTCATACATCGGCCTGTCAACCTTCACGTAGTAATCTGAAGCGTAGTTTCCTTCATCGTTACTACGACCGTCTCGCATCTCTTTGAGCTCTTTCTTAATCATCAGGAATTCAGAATCGATTTTTGTTTGGAGAGTTTCGAATTTTTCCATCAAAATGTCGTGATCAGGATTAATGTTGCTTCCACCGGTAGAAACAACGGTTTTTGGTTTGCGGCTGAATTGAGACTCCTTCGAGAAATCGAGTTTGAGAAGGATCTTGTCCTCGAGGATTTTGAAAGCTTCGTTGGAAGTTTTGTAGAGGAATATTCCTCTGGCGTCAAGAATTCCTTGAGTTATATCGTCTAAACCACGATAGAATATTTGAATTATCATTCCTTTGGTTAAACCATGTCTGTAGCAAGTACGAAGCATTTCTTTCATTCGGAGCCAAGCGTCAACGAGAGTTTCATGATCGAGTTGGTGAAAGCTATGAATTTCATTTAGGAGACGTTTAAATTTGCGAGAGAAAAGTATTGGCTTATAAAAGCTTCTCTCAATTCATTCCACGAAGTAATAGTTCCTTCATTAAGTTCATTCAACCAAATCTTAGCTTCTCCAGATAACGAGAAAAGAAAAGTCCTCAACATAACCGCTTCCTCTTGATTTTCACCATATTGGAATAGGTTACTAATTTCAAGAAAATCGGTCACGTGTCGGTGAGGATAAGACTGGATTCGTCCATCAAATTGATTATCGTGAATCATTTGCATGTGGGTACCTTTGATATGGAAACTGTTGGAAATAAGGAGTTGAATAATAGCAGAACTAGGTGTTGGAGCAACGGTCCAAGTGTTTGACCACATAGGTTGGTCATCAGGATCAATAACGGTTAAGGGAGGGGAATCGGGTGGAGTTTCAAATTTCGTCATCAATATTTTGATCTTGGGTGTTACAGCGAAAACTTCCTCGATGAACGGCTGTTTGACATGAGGTTCGAGTGATTTGATTTCTAGGGGTATGTTTGATGTCTTTTCGGGTTTAGTCCTCTTTTTGATTTTACGTTTAAGCTTGTAAAACGGAGTAGCGAGATGTTTTCCCCAAGAACGCGAGTTTATACAAACCCGGAGCGATTTACAAAACGTCATAAAAATTAAAAAGTAAAAATAAAAAGATAAACTTTAACTAAAAGGAAAAATATTTTTGTATTTTTTGTATATGATGTAAAAGAAAAATAACTTAACAACTATATTAAAAATGTTACTATTATTATTTTTACTATTACTACAAGTTGATTTAATAAAATACTAAACTAGTTACGACTAACACTTTTTTTTAAACTACTTTTTTTGACAAGTTTTAAACACACTAGTAAATGAAGACTACTTAATTAAAATACTTTTTTAATCGACTAACTAACTCATTCTCTTTTTTTTGTTTACTAAAGACAATTTTATAAAAACTATTTTCTAACAAAGTAAGAAATAATTGAAAAGAAAAACACAAACAATTTTTTTATACCAAATCAATCAAACCAGGTGGTTCGAATGACTTTGGGTCCTAACCATGGGGCTTGGGATCAAAACGGGCGGATAAAAATACGAAATTGGCATAAAGGGTTAAAACAGGGTGGTTGGGTGGTGTTTGGTTCGGGTGGACGGGTTTGGTTATTTTGGCGATCAAACGAAAAAGATGTAGTTGGTTCTTCCTCGACAAACATGGGTTTAATCAAGTTAAAACATAACTAGGAACAAGATTAAACAAGGCTTGAACTAGAATACGAGGTAAAACACAAATAATAATAATAAAAAATTTTAAGTCAGAAGACTCCCAGTCGGCCGACAGAGCAGTCCCGCCGGGCGGCTGGATGAGGATTCTGGGTCGACGAGCCAGAAGCCGGCCAACTGAGGGGTCTAGCCGAGCGGCTGGCTCCGTCTGATGAGTTTTTGGTGATTTTTCCGTTAGCAAAAACATACACGAATGATATTAAATGAAATACAAATATTCTAAACACATAAAAACACAAACAATTCCCCGACAACGGCGCTAAAAACTTGATGTGTCTCGCGACTACTAGTTTTAAATTTATAACACGAATTACCAATTAAGCAAAGAACACACGGGGTCATAGTAGACCCTATCGTAGTGTAGCTAGCTTGGCGTGGTAAGCCGAGGTCATTTACTAGGATTTGTGTGTTTTTGGTTGTGAAGAATCTATGTAATAAGTAACACGAAAGTGGTATAATGGTTGTCACGTCTCACAATACCATATAAGCAACAATTAACACGAAAAGTAAATATGATGCGAATTCAACTAGAATGAAACCAATATAATTAGAACTATTTGTTTGGAGCTAGTATTCATATCAATGGAGTGTCAGAATATTGGTAGATACTTAAGCAATAGCAAACAAATCAAAGCATACAATTCCAAGTCAACGGGTAGTATCATGAAATTGCATATAACACGGTTTAGATTAACGAACCATTTCGACACATGATCGTGATTATAAACTGATTCATTACAAGCCGTTTGTTAGAAAGATGATTTTACCAATTAGTTCATAAGAGTCTTTTCGACCTATACTCTTGATTAAACCTTTATGAGTCCAATCAACTTATATATTCATAACAAGAAATCCTTTCGACCTATAGATTCGATTATGATTTAAAACTACTCCATATCAAAATTAATCAATAACCAAGATTCAACATGATATAAAGAGTTCAACATCATGAAAGTAACAGAAATATACCCAAAGTAAGATTACAATAGGTGATTGATAACGCTCATTTTATACATATTTCTATACGCGTTATATGTGCTTTTATGCATATTTATTGGTTAATCATAAGAACTTTCGATACTTAATCGAGTATATTTGCTATTGTAGGTTCTAGGTACGCGACGTGGAAGAAAATGAAAGAATACACGAAGATTTGAAGCTTAAATGAAGAAATAACTAAAGATAAAGATCTCCTGACACCTGCCCACTATTTTGGCCATAACTCGGTCATACGACTCCATTTTAGTTGGTTCAAGCGGCCACGCGAAGAGAATTCAATTATCTACAACTTGATCCTATGATCCAAACACACATAACCTCTAAATAACTTTAGAGAGGAGGAAGGATTGGTGAGGATCCTTGGATCCTATGATCTAAACACCCCTTCTCACCATTATGTTATCACCACTCTCAACCACAATTTCCACTGAAACACCATCATATCTAGACCACATACCATCCATTTCTAGAATTTAAACACTTTCTACTATGATTCTTAGAGGATTCACACCAAATTCTCTTAAGATCATCACCATAAACCTTGTTACCAAACACTCTATTGGGTAATATATTACGGATTTCCAGAAGTTACTTGGTATATTTTAGGTTATCTTAGTAGCATTTTGTTGTTGATTGACAATGTAACTATTAGTTTTGGGTTGGTGGTTGTTGTAGTCGAAATATTGGTTTCGTTACTTTGTTCTAATATGTGAAACATGATATGATATTTGGATGATTTTGCTATGACTTATGAATATATATGTTTATGAATTCGATGTTATCTTTACCTGGATCCTTGTTTATCTTTTGGTATATCATTTCAATTGAAATAGGCTAAAAGGATTAATTGTCTTGATGTATTTTGAACCGTTTGTCTATGACGTGTCAATATCATACTTGTGAGAATTGTTTGTTAAATTGATAAACAACCCAAGTAAAATGATGTTTAAGACCCTTCCTTATGTTGACCAATCGGGTTGGGAGGAATTCATATATATGCATATTTGATATAAACTATTCTTAATGCACTCGTGATGATGTAGTATATAGGTCGAAAGGATTCTATGTTATCATTGGTAGATATGCTTGTTATTATGATTACCCATTATTTATGACTTGAATGCTTTGTTTATATAAAGTTTTGCTCTATCTACATCTATTATGTTATGTGGATCATGCCTTGGTATCTTGCTAGCTTTACACACACTTAGTTATTTGACCCGTGACAATCGTTTAGCTTTGTTACTTGATAAACAATCTGTGAATTGCTACAAATCCCGTAGAACGACCTGGACTTACCTAATACTATATTACACTCAAATAGGGTATACTTGCCTGAATGTTGTGTTTTTTAGTCATAATCGGTATCTCTAGTTATTATAAATTTAAAGCTTGTAAAAACACGCATCAAGTTTTTAGCGCCGTTGCTGGGGATTTGTTTAGTTGTTTGCAGATTGTTTGCTAGTCTTGTGCATCTTACGTGTGTTTAAATCTATTAAATCTCTTAAAATATGTATGCTGTTGCAGAAAGTACGACACACATCTTTATGTGTGCGCCGCACTTTCCCTGTTCCCGTTTGTTATTTTGCAGGAAGTACGCCGGTTTCACACCAAAACCGCCGCACTTGTCCTGTGATAATCCTCTTCTCTTTCGCCGTACAATTTTCTAAAAAACTGACCCCAAAAAATATCGCTTTTCTTCAGAAAGTACGCCACATATACAATTTGTGCGTCAGTTTTTCTGAAAACCCTGAAAGTACACCGCACTTTTCACATGTACGGCACACTTTTTGTAGAATTTTCACCAGTATAATCTAATTTAAAACCAAAACCAAAACCCAAACAAAACCCTCAAATTTTGAGTCTCTGGTATGTGATCATTTGAAATCCCATTTTATATGATTTTATGCCTTGTACAATTGTGGATATTTAGGTTGTCATTAAAAAAAGATTTTTATTTCTAAATTATTTTTGCTTATTTTTTTATTACTGGCATGTTCTTGTTTATATAATAAAAATCATTATTTTGTTAGATTTTAGTTTCCTTTGTGTGCATCTACTAAAACTCTAAAAATTTGTTGTCAAAACTCATAGTAGCCGCACTTGTTATTAAGTGCGTCATGTTTTCTCAACATCCAAAAATATCAGTTTTGTATAAAAATAATAATCAGATGCAATTTCTTTTTGTTTTATCAACTGTGAGTATTTGTAAGTGTTTTTTTGCATGCTTGCTTGTTTGTGTGTGTTTGCTTAAATTATTTTTGTCAAAACTATAAAATCTTTAAAAGAGTTTCGTATTTCCTTTTGTTTAGTTGGTTTGTTTGTGTTTGTCTATTTCGTATTTGCTTGTGTTTGTATTTGTGATATTAAATAATGAGTAAAAAAAATTCTAAAAATATGTTTTCTGTCATAATAAAACCGTCGCACATGTGTTGGTGAGCGGCGCACATTTTTCAAATTTTTGTTGCGATACTATCTTGAATATTCGAATAATAATAAAAAATAGGTTATAAGTACGTCACACTTTATTTTAAGTACGACACACTTCTGGTAAAAAAAAAATAATTTTGTAAATTATTAGTTTTATGAGTAATATAATTATTGTGTGTTTGATTGTGTCTGTTATAAAAAAATAAAAACCCAAAATATTTGTTTTAATCTCTAAATGTGATTTTCTTTGTAAAGTAGTTATAAGTTTTCGTACATTGAATAATAATTATATACTTGATATGTATTTGTCTTTAAACCAAAACTAATAAAATAAACTAAAAATTAAAAAAAAAATTATGTGTACTTGTTTTAGTAAATTGTTTATAAATAAAATTTTTAAAAGATTTGTTTTTAAAATATAAAAATGTTTTGAACTTTGTGGGTGTGTTCGCTGGAAACCCTCACGAGACTATAACTCGTCCACTTGGGCTACCGAGGGGTTTAAAGGCTTCTTGTATACGCTAAATGCAACCGTGGTGCCTATGAAAGTGCGCTTTTGTAATTTACTGTTTTCGTAGTTTTGTTTGCAGATTAAATAAATAAGTGGAACTTAGACGGTGGTGATGCTTATCACTTGGGGATGTGATATATTTGGATCAGTATATTACATGTGGTAGAATACACATGCTTGGCGTTTCATTTAGCGCCGTATCATTCATGATTCAACCGAACACTTAAGAGCCCCGGAAAGTCTCGTTTCTTTTATATTTATTTCCCCCATTGTCCCACTTTTAAGCTGTTTTCTGATTACACATAATGCTCAACTTAAGTGTGAGGGGAAAATAAATTGAAAAATTAGACTCATTATTAAAAGTTTACACTTTTGCCCTCAGTAATTTAAAAATCTATTTTTGTTTTTAAATTCTTTTATCACTTAGGTTAATATATTAGAATAAAACTTAATAAATAAATAAAGTTTTAAAACCAGAGATGTGTCCCGATTGATAGAGCAGACCCGACTTGGGATCAATGACATTACTTGTGCATTTATACCAATCACCCAAAAAAATATAAGGTTTAGATATCAAAAAATTCAAGTATCCATCTTTGATACCTAATATAATTTTTACCTTTAGCTTTCTCAAGTTAAGGTTTGAATGCAATTGCAAGTGTCTCATCCGTCGTTACGGCTGTGTATTTATAGTTTGTCACCTTTTCTGGAGCATTGGTATCAGTTTAAACTTATATGAGTGTGCCGGTGATTTATTGATTCTAGAATTTGTGCTTGAAATCATTACGAGACTGTAGTGAGATTACCTTCGCGTGATATAGGTATTTTTAAGTGATAAAGAGGCAACTTAGGATCGAACCCAAATAGCCATTCCATTTAATTAATTATTCTCTTAGCTAGTTACACTGATCAACTAACCACCTAAATAAAACCCTTATGTCAGCACTTATTTTTAGTGCTAGATACCCCTAGTTTAAACCGTTGAGCCATTTTCTTCATTATTCTCATCCACTAAAAAAATGCAAAAATATATATCTGTTAGCCTAACCTTACCCCTTATCGAAAGTCCAAATGGTTGGTTGCTAGTTGCTTGGCATGATTAGTTGATTTTTGCTCATAGTTTGTTCGCACTTTGCTATAAGTGTTGTGCCATTTTGACGAAGACGAAGAGGGCCCGCTTTGTATTTCGTATTTTTGTGGTGTATGCTTATTTTAAGTGTGGGGGAATTGTTAGCTGTGTAAAGAGTTGTTGAAAAAAAATGAAATAGAAAAAAAAGGTTCAATCGAAAAAAAATGAAAAAGAAAAAAAGAGAGAAAAAGAAAAGTGACGAATAAGAGATGGATTGTTGTTGGCACTTGTGACGTATTGATACATTATGATATGTGCCGGATATATTGATGATGTTAGAAATTAAGAAAAGACTCGGTCACTACCAATATGTAATAGTATAGCTCGTAGCAACAATATTTGGAAACTTACCAAGCTAACCGGGTCAACATAAGATACCTTTATGTTGACCGACACCCATGTAGGTATAAATACTCCTCTCCACACATTGGAGAGGGTTGGTTGTTTTCACATAATACATTTTCCTTTCCTTTTTCTCTCTAAGTGCTAAAACCCACTTTCTCTCTCTACACTTTCTTATCTTGTTCATTTGTTAAGTGATTTGATACATTTACAATTGGTATCAATCGCCATGGGGTGATATCGTGAGCTTGTGTGCATTTATATCTTGTTTAAATCATTAGTTTTGGTTATTTTTGGTTTCGTGTGCTTCAAAAATCAAACCCGGATTTTTGTGTTTAAAACTATTAAAGTTTGTGCTTTTATGCAAGATCTAGGCCTAAGATAACTAGTTGTGCAAGAAAAATCAAGGTAAACCATAAAAAAGGGTGAGTTTTTGGTGATTTTTTTGTAAAAAGTACATTTTTATTTGAGGCTAGCGAAATATGTATGATGGTAGCGAAATATGTTTGATGCTAACGAAATATGTATGCAAGCGAAATATGATAGGTTGACCTCAAGCGATTTATGTCATTTCTAGGAAACGAAACTCTGCTTAATTTTTCTTAGGTCAAGCAAAATATGTTCAAGCGAAATATGTTAGCAAGTAAAATATGTTAGTTAGCGATTTATGACAGGTTGTTAGTTCAAGCGAAGTACGTAGTTGTGTAAGACGAAACTCTGTCCAATTTTCATATTTCAAGCGAAACATTACAATTTTTGTATTCCAAGCGAAACATTACAAGCGAACTATTACACATCACATTTCAAGCGAAACATTACATTTCAAGCGAAATATAACATACATCACAACAAGACTTTATTTTCTACGGTTTGTCTTACTTTGTAAAATCCCGTGAAATATTTAGATTTCTCGGTTTTAGTGAAGATTTGTAAAATCCTATTAAATATCAATCTTAATCACCAACAACAACAACTCTTAACACAATCCTCCTTTATCACTGTTCGATCACTCGTTAATCGTTTCACTTTTC
This sequence comes from Tanacetum coccineum, assembly GCA_026074375.1. Classification (NCBI taxonomy): domain Eukaryota; kingdom Viridiplantae; phylum Streptophyta; class Magnoliopsida; order Asterales; family Asteraceae; genus Tanacetum; species Tanacetum coccineum. The sequence continues at coordinate 55,562 of BQNB010029656.1, forward strand.
AATTA